>JAAAKG020031301.1:0-18500 GCA_010014905.2 Druon quercuslanigerum
AAACTTCAAACATTAAGAATATCTTTGTTATAAAAATATTAGATTATATTATTTTTAATAATTAAATTATAATAATTTAAAACAATTGTAATTGTTTACGTTCGGATATTTTATAATTGAGACATTTTCTGTCGGGAAATTTTATTGGTCGGGAATGTTCAAATTCTGGAATATTAGAAACTATCGGAAATTTTATTATTCGGGAATTTCCAATTCGGTAATATTATAAACTCTTCGGGAATTTGACTACTATTAGGATATTTTACGATTCGGGAATTTTTTGATTTGAAAGTTTAATAATTCAGGAATTGACATGATCAAAATAAATGTTTTTTTTGTAAGTGTAAAAATGTTCTTATGAAAAAGAATGTTCTTTTATTTAAAATGTCATCACCAGTAATATTATTTGGATTCTTAAGACTTAAAATTATAGAAAAATTTTGTTTTTAGAGTTCTGATATTTGGAACAACTACCTTAATGCATAAACGGCTGGAAAAGGGCCGTATTTTATCAATAATAATTAAATAGTGACAGCTTTGTATTTTGAGAACTTTGAATTTAAAATAAAAGTTGTGGAAATTTTTAAAAAATTGCGTTTTTTAATTCAAATTGCTTAAAAATTGGAACAAAAACCAAAACTTTGAAAAATTATACGATTTCAAATTGCGACATTCTAAATACAAAAAATTTCTACACTAAAAAAGTATTTTATTTAAAATTACAATTTTAGAAGATTCAAATTTGAATAGAATTGTTGTTTTATAGCTTGGAATCTCTTTTTTTTTATTTAACAGATTATATAATATTACAAAATTTGAAAATTCTCGAAAGAAAATTGCCGAATATACGAAGCAGAAAAATCCCAAATATAGAGAAATCAACGATTTTTTCTAAATATTATTTATTAAAAATACAATAATAAGATATTTGTATACGAAATTATTTTTAATTTTCAATGTTTCTAAAATTATTCTTTGAATTTAAAATAAACAATTTTTTAAATTAATAATTTTATTTGAATTATTGTTTGAATTTAAAATCATCATTTTTATCTAGAAATGTATTTTTTTTATTTACTTTTATTTTAATTCAAAAAATGTTTTAGAAACTACAAAAATTAAAAATATATTTTTTATAAGAAGATTTGATTATTTTATTTTCAATAATTAAATAATAATAACTTTTAAACAATTGTAATTGTTTAAACTCGGATATTTTATAATTGGGTAATTTTCTGTCGGGAAATTTTATTATTTGGGAATGTTCAAATTCTGTAATATTAGAAACTATTGGAAATTTTATTATTCGGGAATTTCCAATTCGGAAATATTATAAACTCTTCGGGAATTTTACTACTATTAGGATATTTTCCGATTCGGGAATTTCATGATTCGAAAATTTAATAACTCAGGAATTTTATGATTCGTCAAATTTCCAATTCAGGAATTTTATTATTCGCAAATTTTTCAATTTATTAATTTTAAAGTGTCGGGAATCTTATTTTTAAGGTTTTTAATTAGTCTTATTTTATTTTGAAGGCTTAAAATTTATTATTAAAATTAGAATCGTTTAAATATGAAATTTATGTCAATTATTACAACACGCTTAAATGTAAAGTACCGGCATAAATTATCTTGGAACCTATTTTTTAATTGTTGCTAAAGTGTCTTAATTATTACCATTAAAAAAATGTCAAAAATTGGAATAAATCTGAAAATGATTAATATTCATGCAAGTTTTTTTGCTCTTTGTAAAGGCAAGTTTACATAGTATTTTTCTAAATAGTTGACATAATTTTTTTATTTTCCCCCTAGATTATACCATATTTTTGAACTAGTTTTAATAACGTTGAAAACATTTAAATAATGTTTGCATTCGCTTTTAAAACTATCAATTAATTTCAGATTTATCTTGATTGTTCTAAAATATCGAAATTTGACAATAGTTTAAATTCTTTTCAATGGAAACCGGTTTAAAGTTAAACAATTTAAAAATTTGAGAATAATACATAATTAAATTTTTTCACTGCAATCATTACGAATTATCACAAAAATTAATTTTTGTTTAGTTTTTTTTCTGTTAGATCTCAAATTAAAACAGAAATGGTCAATATTCAAGTTATATGTCAAACCATAAAAGAACATCTTTAAATTCCTAGCATTTTAATTTCAAATAAACATTTTAATTTAAAATACTAAACGGAAAAATTATTCAAAATGAAAATAGAATGGCAGGAGATCAGTTCAATAATTTTTACTTGAAAAGGCATTGTGTTCAACAATGGTTGAGACGTAACATTTTATTTTCCCGAGTGACTTAAATATATTTTGACATTTTAAAATCCCCCAAACAAAGATTTATTCAAAGATTTACTGTCCATTTAGAAAGTCGAGCAGAATAAACTTCGCAAATTCGGACCGCGAAAAATCCTTCATAAAACGATCAGTTACCTTGAATGAAAATAAAAGAAGTATTTTCGAAACCGTCATAAAAAAATCACTAGGTTTACTATTTTCCTTGAGCTTTCTCTGAGTGAGACGAACCACCCCTGGAGGCCTGGACCTTACGTAACGAAAAAGATTTATTTAAGGTCAAACAGAAATTGACTTCACAAAGTCAGTTGTAAATTATTTAGTTGTCGCAAAAGTGCTTTTTTCGCGAAAGCAATCCAAGGTTTATAGGCTGGCAATAACCTGGTGACCGAGTAATTTATTAGATTTATGACGAAGCTAATCTGCCTGTTAGCAATGAGATTTCTCCCTTAGTAAATAAAATTTCATTTGGGGCAAATAAATAACCTTTCGGTGTGGGAAGTGTCGTCAAATATGAGCACAGATGGAGGGAAAGCTTTGCCTAAACTGGCTGACTTTCAATTTCTCAGCATGCATTGAAATGCAATGCCAACTGTGCCCATTTAGTAAACTGTAAAGGACACCTCATAGAATTGGCCATTAACTTAATATATATTTGTATCCGATTCGGACGGCTTTAGGTGGTGAAATCGGAAATTATTCATGAAATCGTCAAGGGAATCGTTAAATGAAAAATTGATTTTTTAAATGTTGAAAGATTTTATTTTTATTTGATTGGATAGTTTCAAATTTCGAGGGATATTGTCTTGAGGAAAAAGTGTTACGTGACGATAAATACTTCCGCAGAATTTGGGTCAATGCTGGATGTAATAGAATTAAATGCCTTTTTTTGCATAGTAATACTTATATTATTGTAACCACGGTATAGAAACAGAGAATTTCCTTGGAATGGTTTCCACAACATTTTGTCATGCATGGGTAAATTCAGGCAAAATTAGTATAGTGAATCTTTTACGCGAATACATTTATTATTGAATTTTTAATTTATTTATAATATAATAAGAATAGATTTTTATCTCATTGCTATTATTAAGTCTAACGAAAATATTGTATCTCATATTTACTTTATTTTTCATCTATCTTTTGTGGGTGATTCTGAACCAATCTATTCAGATTATTACATTTTCCAAATATGTAAAGAAACAATCGAAAAGCTTTAATAAATTTCTGGAATATAAATCAAGAAACTGATGATAAAATATTTAGACCGAATTAAAAAAATGTAGGGCTACTTCATTTTTTAGAAACATGAAATTTTGATATTTTGAGTTAATTTCAAAGCATACACTATCACGAATATTATGAAATTTAGAGGAAGTTAAAGCACTACGCAAGTACCAGAAAATTTAATTCAATTTTCTTAAATCAAAAGAACCCAAGATACAAAAACGAGTAAATTTTGAAAAGCTCATTTGCTGTTACAGTTTTATTTTTTATTAGAGTTTGATGGTTACGTTAAAGAATAATTAAAATTTGGATTTAATTAAAAATAAGTTGATTTATTTTGCAATATTTTTTTAATGAAACAGAGGTAATTGTCTTATTTTTTTATTTGAAAGCCAAATGAAGAAAGTTTTAGATTAGTTGAATTCACTAGAATTAACGCGCATTCTCTTGATTTGTTTAAATAATACTGAATATTAACCAAATTATCACGAAATCTCGTAAAATTATATGAATCTCGTTTTAATTCTTTGGAATTCCGCAGAATTAAGGTAGATGTCGTGCCAAAAATCAGGCCTTTCGAAAAAAAAGTTTTCTTTGATTTTAGGAATTGAAATTATATTATCTGTCATGCCTTGATAAACAAAAAACATGATTTTTATGAAAAAAGTTCAAAACTCACGGAAAATAATTGTTTTAATCATAGTATTTGCAACTGATTTTTTTCTCAGTGTTGCTTCTGAACAATTTTTTTGAAATGTTTGAATTTATAATCAACCGCTTATTGCTTATTTCTTCAGGAAAAAAATTTGCTACAATTTCCAATTTTGGAAATAATTTAATAATCCTCAAATATATTTATTTATTCTTAAATGTTTGGTTAAAACTATATAGAAAATGGTTTTTTGTCATTAAAGTTATTAAATCGTTTTTGCACTCGACTTTTCTTTATGGCTTATTACTTTTATATCATTTAAAAATCTTTATAATATTTAAAGAAAAATAACAAATAATCCCTTTTTGAAATAAATAAAATTCTACTTTTTGTTTTACATATTTTACATTATTGGTACAGAAAATGTTATTTGGCATTGAAAACTGAGAAAAAAGAAGTATAAAAAAATCTGATAAATTTAAAATTGTGCGTTTCAGGGCGGTTTTTATATAGCAGAGAATATATTTTTTTTAATGTTCGAATTTTTAAACAAAAAATAAACTTAGAAAATGTTAAATTTTTAATTAGGAAAGCTAAGCAAAAAAGTTCGGTTTCAACCAAAAAAGATGATTTTTTTTACCAAAACAGATAAATAAAAGGACAAAAATATTAATTTTTAATTGAGAAACAGTTCAATTCAATTAAAAAAGACAAATTTACATCAAAATAATAAAATTTTAACAAAATACATGAATTTTTTAAAACAAATATTTATTCTTAACCAAATAGTTTAACTTTTTCCCAAAAAAGGAAGTTTTCAATAAAATTGTGAAATCTTTAATAAAAAATTAAATTTTCGAAACATTTTTGAGGTTTGTACAAATTAGATTCTTCTTAACTATATAATTAAGTTTTAATCAAAAATATAAATTTTTAGCTAAATAGTTTAATTTTCAACTAACAATTACTAGATGAGATTTCCACTAAAACGATTTATCTCGAACTGGAATAATGAAATTTTCAGTAAAAAATCAATTTTCAATTAAATATATTATCAATTCTAATCCAATCAGTTTATTTTTTAAACAAAATCAAATAAATTTTTATCTGAAATTAGTTTGAAAGAAATTAATTTCCAACCAAACAGAAATGAATTTTCAACAAAATAGTTCGAGCTTCGACCGATAAAATGAATTTTTATCAAAAAATTAATTTTTTAAAAACAAAAAAATAATTAAAAGTATACATACATGAATTTTCAACAAAGCTGGTTAATTTAAAGCCAAACTGATAAATTTAAAGCAAGAATGTTCATTTTTTTCCTGAAAAAAATTTCAACAACTCATGTAATTTGAATTTTAACTAAGAAAGACAAATTTTCATGAAAAATAAAATAATTAATATTTAACTAAACTCGTTAATAAATAAAATCGAAAATCTTCAACCGAATATGGCATAGTTCAATTTTCAGTTTAAAAAGTCTTTTTAACCAAAGAAAAAAAGACAAGATTTAAAAAATATTATTGAACTTTCAACAAAAGAAGCGATTTTCTACTAAAATATAGTTAAATTTTTAACTAAAAATTATCAGCTTCTCACAAAAAATGGAAAAGTTAAATTTTTATTTGGAAGAATTAATTTTTTACAAAAAGGAATTTTTAACTAAAATGATTAATCTTGAACTGGGATGGTTAAATTTTCAATAAAAAATTTATTTTCAATACAAAAAATTGAATGTTTAAATTTTCAGTTAAAACATTTAATTTTCAACCAAACAAAAACGAATTTTTAACAAAATAGTTCAATCTTTAACCTATGAAATGAGTTTTTAACAACAAAAATAGAACTTTAAAAAAAAGTTCCATTTTCAACCAAATTGATGAGTTTTCAAACAAGAATAATAATAATTGTCTAACAAAAAATAAATTTCAACAACGTGCATGATTTTTTATCTAAGAAACACAAAATTTCACAAACAATGAAATGTTTTATTAAGTTTTCAACTAAAAAAGATCAATTTTCAACCAAAAATGGAATTATTCTATTTTCAGTTTATAATTTATATTCAACCAAACAATAAAAAGCAAGTTTTAAAAAATATTATTAAACTTTTGACTAAAGAGTCACATAGTAGTATTTTGAACCCAAAGGGAAGAATTTTCAATTACACAATTGAATTTTTAATCAAGAAAAAGGCTTTTAAACAAAGTTCCTGAATTTCATACATAGTAGATTAATTACTTTTTCAATATCTTGATTACAAGTGGCTTTATTTGGATAATAAGTGGATTATGCTCGATTCAAAGTGGATTATTTTGGATTACAATTTAATTAATGAGATTATCCAAATTACTTTAAATTATCCAGATTACAAGTGGATTAATTTGGATTGTAAGTTTATTATTCTGGCTTTAAAGTGTATTAATTTGGATTACAATTTAATTGATGAGATTACCTAAAATACTTCAAATTATCTGGCTTACAAGTGGCTTTATTTGGATTAAAAGTGAATTACCCTGGATTTAAAGTGGATGACAATTTAATTAATAAGATTAGGTAAATTACTTTGAATTATCCGGATTACAATTGGACTCATTTGGATTAAAAGTGTATTTCTCTGGATTAAAAGGGGATTACTTTGGATTACAATTTAATTAATTACATTAGGTAAATTACTTCGAATTATCCGGATTACAAGTGGCAAAAAAGTGAATTACGCTGGATGAAAGTGGATTACAATTAATTAATTAATACTAAATTACATTATTAAGTCTTTTGAAACTAGCTGAGGAAGAAAAAAGTAAATACTTTAATAAACAAAAAAGTTGTTAATTTTTTTTGTGAGTGAAAACTTTTAATTTGGATTACAAGTTTATTATCATATGCATTATATGTGTTTAAGTGTATTATATTACTATGGCTTAGAATTTAATTAATGAGATTACATAAATTACTTTTAAATGTCCGGATTACAAGTGTATTAATTAGTATTATAAGTTTAAAACTCAGGATTATAAGTGTATTACTCTGGATTTAAAGTGGATTACAATTTAATTAATAAGATTAGGTAAATTACTTCGAATTATCGGGATTATAAGTGGATTAATTTGCATTATAAGCGTATTATCCTGTATTTAAAGTGTATTGCTTTGAATCACAATTTAATTGATGAGAATACCTAAAATACTTCAAATTATCTGGATTATAAGTGGCTTTATTTGGATTATAAGTGGATTACTATAGATTTAAAGGGAATAGCAATTTAATTATTGAGATTACGTGAATTACTTCGAATTAGTCGGATTAAAAGTGGATTACTATGGACTCAAAGTGTATTACTTTTGATTACAATTTAATTAATAAAATTACTTGAATTACCTGGAATTATCGGGATAACAAGCGGATTCATTTGGATTGTAGGTTTATTATTCTGGCTTTAAACTGTATTAATTTGGATTACAATTTAATTGATGAGATTACCTAAAATACTCCAAATTATCTGGATTACAAGTACCTTTATTTGGATGATAAGTGGATTAGACTGCATGAAAGTGGATTACAATTTAATAAATGAGATTATGTAAATTACTTCGAATTATCCGGATTACAAGTGGATTAATTTGGATTATAAGTAATACGCAGGATTTTAAGTGTATTACTTTGGATTACAATTTAATTATTAAGATTACCTAAATTACTTCAAATTATCCGGAATGCAAATGGATTGATTGGATTATAAGTGTATTACTCTGACTTTAAAGTGTATTGTTTGGGATTACAATTTAATTGATGAGAATACCTAAAATACTTCAAATTATCTGGATTATAAGTGGCTTTATTTGGATTATTAGTGGATTACTCTAGATTTAAAGGGAATAGCAATTTAATTATTGAGATTACGTGAATTACTTCGAATTAGCCGGATTACAAGTGGATTTATTTGGTTTATAAGTGGATTACTATGGACTTAAAGTGTATTACCTTTGATTAAAATTCAATTAATGAAATTGCCTGAATTACTTGGAATTATCCGCATAACAAGTGGATTAATTTGGATTATAAGTATTACTCTGGATATAAAGTGTATTACTTTGGATTACAATGAAATTATTGAGATTACCTAAATTACTTCGAATTAGCCGCATTACAAATGGATTAATTTGGATTAAAAGTGTATTAATCTGGATTTAAAGTGGATTACGTTGGATTAGAATTAAATTAATGAGATTAGCCAACTTACTTTAAGTTGTCCAGATTACAAGTGGATTCATTTGGATTGTGAGTTTATTATTCTGACTTTAAAGCGTATTACTTTGGATTACAATTTAATTGGTGAGATTACCTAAAATATTTCAAATTATCTGGATTACAAGTGGCTTTGTTTGGATTTTAAGGGGATTACACTGACTTTAAAGTGGATTACAATTTAATTAATGAGTTCAGGCAAATTACTTCGAATTACGCGGATTACAAATGGATTATTCTGGATTATAAGTTTTATCTGGATTTAAAGTTTAGAATTTAGATTAGATTAGATTAGATTTTATTTAGATTAGAATTTAGATTAGAATTAGAATTTAGAATTAGAATTAGGATTAGAATTTAGTTAATGAGATAACCTAAATTACTTCGAAATGTCCGGATTACAAGTGAATTAATTGGTATTATAAGTATATTTCTCGGGATTTTAAGTGTATTACTTTGGATTACAATTTCATTGATGAGCTTACCTAAATTACTTTGAATTCTCTGGATTACAGGTGGTCTAAAATGGATTACAGGTATATTACCTAGGATTACAAGTGGATTACATAAATTACTCCGAACTAACTGAATTCCAAGTAAATTATCCCAGATCAGAAGTGAAGTACTCTGGATTACAAATCAGGTACTCCGGCTTACAAGTAGATTACTAGAGAATACTAGGATTATTTGAATTGTCTTGAATACTTTCGGTTACAATTGAATTAAGCCGGATTACAAGTGGATGGCACCAAATTACAGCGGATTACAAGATTTTGGAACTTGGGATATGCGAGCGGTCCAGCAGATTAGCAGATTTATTTCTCCCTGAGATAAAATCTTTTAGAAACCCGGTAAATTTATGAACATAAACAAAAATGGATGGAGGCGAGTTCTGAATTTGGATTTGCTATTGATAATTTTACAGATCATTTAGCCGTTTTACGACTCAATCAATCAAGTCGAGCCGAGAAGCTGGAAAGTCGTTGGCGTTACATTACATGACGGAATTTGAGGAGAGCTGAGAGAGACAAGAAGAAGGGGAAGATGATGAAGAAGGAGAAAGAGAAGGAGAGGGAGAAGGAGAAGAAGAAGAAGAAGAAGACAAGTTACGACGGTGCGCCAAGCGAGGCCGCGGCCGCATCATTGACCCTGCCGATAGAATAAGTTAGTCAGCAGGTAAGGTAAGACCGTGAACACTGAACAGAGTCAAGTCCTGAGATCATCGTGGTGGCTGGCTGTAGACGTATACTGTAGAGTACAGCTTTAATGCATTCATGAAATTCAATGTACCTTGTGCTATCGATGGGAACTTTCGTGATCGCTGACATGCACGAGCGACGTTATCTCTTTCTTTATCTAGCAGGCCACGACAGCCAGATCGGGTCTCCGAAGTACATACCCAAAGCCTCTGCCTCTGCCTCTGCCTTTGCCTTTGCCTTTGCTATGGAAAACATTATATTACCCATTCCGTGAGAATGGGACGGAACGTATTCCTGGAATTATCCAAATTTAATTACGGACCAGTGTCTATCCAACTCCTTCCTTCCTTATTAAGCTCGGCAATTATTTCTAATTGTTTTCAGTTATAATTATAATAGGGGTCATTAGTATCGGTTCATTCACAATCTCAACATTTTCAGTCACCTAGTTCTTTCTACATGTATTTTCAGGCATCTAGTTAATCTTGATCAAAATTTAGCACAATTTTCTTGTATTGCAACTAAATATTTTGGAAACCTAATCTCTATTTTTGAACTCTCTAATTTATAAAAGTTAATAATTCGAAAATTTTCATTTTGTCTACATTTCATTTAAAACTGAAAAGTGTTCTTCTGCTGTACTTGTAGAGAATTTTAAGGTACTTCTTTTTTCCTGTAGCAAATATTTGTAGGTTTTACACTTTTTGAAGTAATTGATAAAAAGTAGATTTTTCGAAAACAAAAATTGTCAATCTTTATTCACTTCAACTCGCGCTAACGTAAATATTTTAATAAAAAAAAGAAGTTGTTAATTTTTTTGTGAGGCTTTGCAAAAATCATGAATTTCAAACTTCAAGTGCTTCGTTTATCGAGTGAATTTCAAGCAACGAAAAACTTTCAGTGACAAAGTTGTTTATAGAGGTTCAGAGAAGTTTTCTGTAAATTTTCAGATCAACCGCGTTAATTGTTAAAAAATTATGAACGTCTTAAATTACAAATGGAAATCTTGACGCTGCTGCCGTATACACGTGCCTCCTCGGTTAGGACCGTGTTGCAGCGGACGTGAAGGTCAAATCGGATACCAAAACAAAAATAATAACCGTTTGTAGTTTTCTTCTAAAATATACTGTAAATAAAGCAAAGAAGCCGTGAATGGATTATTTCTTAGAATACCTGCAAAAGTATTATTTTGGGGACAGGTTTAGTATAGTTAATACCCTAGTAATTTGAGAAAGAATCTCAAAATGAATCGAGGTAGAAAAAGCCAACTTTCAACCCAAAAAATACAATATTTTAATGAAGCAGTTCAATTTTCTAATAAAAAATAATGATTTCAAAAAAATGCTGAATTTTTATACAACATTTTTTGTAAAAACATTGAAATTTTAACCAGAAAATGTGGATTTTCGGCAAAAAATTAATTTTCAGTAAAAAAGTTTAACCTTAAACCAAAGAAATAAATTTTCAACTAATATGTTAATCTTTCAAACGAAAAAAAGATTTTTCAACAAAGTGGTTCAACCAAAATTAAAAAAAAAAAATGAGTTGAATTCTCTACCGGAGAACATTCGATTTTCAAGCAAACAGTAGAATGTTTATTCAAGAAAGATTAAATTTCTACTAAAACAGACGAATTTTTAAGTCAAAAATATAAATAAAAAAAATTGAATTTTCATCCGAAAAAGATTTCATTTTGACTTTTCAACATAAAATTATAAGTTTGAAACAGGAAGTAAATTTTCTGCACAGGCTATACATGATTTTTCAACCCAAAAATAGAATATCTCAACGATGCAGTTGAATTTTTTGATAGAAAATAATGACCTAAAAAAAGACTGCATTTTTATACAAATAGATGAATTGAAAAAGAATTATTAAAAAAATAGTTAAATTTTAATCGAAAAAAGATTTCAGTTTGACTTTTTAGCAATTTCTAGTAAAACACATGAATTTTTAAAATATCAGGAGAAAATTTAAAAAAAATAATTGAGTTTTCAATCAAAAGATTTTAATTTGACTTTTTAGAATCAATTTTTGAACTCTATAATTTATCAATGTTAAAAATTCGAAATTTTTCATTTTGTCTGCTTTTCATTTAAAACTGAAAAGTGTTCTTCTACTTTATACGTATACAGTATTAAGCATTTGAACCTCTCCGGATTAAAAGAGGATTTTTCAACAAACAAAAAATTTCAATCTTTTTTCACTTCAACTCGCGCTAACTCAGGCAATTTTCAGAATTTGTCAATATAATTAATACTAAATTACATTTTCAAGTCTTTTGAAACTAGCTGAGGAAGAAAAACGTAAATATATAAATAAACAAAAAAGTTGTTAATTTTTCTTCAAGACTTTGTAGAAATCATTAATTTTAACCTTCAAGCGCTTCGTTTATCGAACGAATTTAAAGCAATGAAAAACTTTCAGTGACAAAGTTGTTTATCGAGGTTCAAAGAAGTCTTCTGTAAATTTTCAGATCAATCGCGTTAATTGTTAAAAAATTATGAATGTCTTAAATGACAAACGGAAATCTTGACGCTGCTGCCGTATGCATGTGTCTCCTCGGTTAGGACCGTGTTGCAGCGGACGTGAAGGTCAAGTCGGGTACCAAAACAAAAATAATAACAGTTTGTAGTTTTCTTCTAAAATATACTATAAATAAAGCAAAGAAGCAGTTAATGGAATATTTCTTAGAATACCTGCAGAAGTATTATTTTTGAGACAGGTTTATTTTAGTTAATACCCTAGTAATTTAAGAAAGAATCTCAAAATGAATCGAGGTAGAAAAAGAGATAGGCATGAAGAGTTTAGATGTAATATTTTAGGACTGTTTCTTTCTTGATTTCCTAAATACATTTTATTGAATAAATTATAGGTAGCCTAAAGTAATTATTTTAATATTTTGATGAAGAAATTGAAAGCATCATTTGTTATTATTTTAGGGAAAAGAATGCATTACAAAGTCTAAAACTAAGAAAGCCGGTGTGTAATCCCAGAGAGATTTTTCAAACCTATTAAATTCTGCTGTAGAGAAAAATGCTATCCAAAATTTTCAAATTTTCAACAAGAAAAAGTACATAAAAACTTTTGGGATCTCGTTCGTAACTAAGGTGGCACGTGCATAGGGCAGCGTCAAGACTTCCGCTTGTAATTTAAAACATTCATAATTTTTCAACTATTAATGCGATTGAACTAAACCTTTTCAGAAAACTTCTTTGAACCTTAATCAACAATTTTGTCACTGGAAGTTTTCCGTTGCTTGAAATTCGCTCGATAAACGAACCGCTTGAAAGTTAAAATTCATGATTTCTACAAAGTCTTGAAGAAAAATTAACAAGTTTCTTGTTTATAAAAATAATAACGTTTTTCTTTCTCGAATAGTTCAAGAAGGCTTAAACACGTAATTTACAGTCAACAGAATCAAAAAATTTCTAAAATTGGCTAAGTTAGGACGAGTTTAAGTGAAAAAATATTGAAATTTTTGGTTTTTAAAAAATCTCTTTTTTACCACTTTATTCAAAAACCATATAACTCACAAATTTGTTAACAATTAAAAAAGATGCGCCTTAAAATTCTCTACAAGAATCAGTTCATAATATTGAAATTCGTACGATTTTTATAGTTGACTTTCAGGACAATACTTCTCAGGCTAATTCCACGCGTATCCCCTTTTTATCCAGAGAGGTTCATTTGGATGCTGCATTTTTAAATTGAAAAATTTTTTAATTTTAATTGAAATTTTTGTAATTTTAACCAAAAATAGAAAAATTAAATTTTTAGTTAAAATAATTAATTTAAAATAAAATTATTTTCAACGAAATAATGTAATGTTATCCAAATAATGAATTTTCTACCAAAAATACTCATTCTCATCAAAGTACATGAATTTTCATCCAGACAAAATAAATCTTTTAACAAAAATGAGAATAGTTCAAATGTTCGAAAAATAAATGTTCAATCAAAAAAGAAAACAAATTTTCAACAAAATATTGTTTTTTCATACCAAAAAATTTTTTTTTAACCAAAAATAGAAGAGTTAAAATTTTGTTTAAAACAATCAATGTTGAAACAAAAAATAAATTCCCAACAAAATAATTCAATTTTAAATCCAAAAGATGAATTTTCTATGAAAAAATATAAAGTTTAAATAAAATATATAAATTTTCAATTGAAAAAGATAAATTTACAAACAAAAAATAGGATAGTTCAATTTGCATTTTAAAAAAACGAGTTTTCAGCAAAATTAATTAATTTTCAACCAAAGAAATTAAGTTTGAATCACGATGATGAATTTTTATTTAAAAATATAATAATTACATTTTTTGTTTGTAAAATTAATTTTCAATAAAAAACGAAACGAATTCTCAAAAAAATAGTTCAATTTTCCAACACAGAAATTAATTTTTAATCAAAAAGATAAAGTTTCAACTGATGAGAGTACTATTCTGCCAAAAAAATAGATTTTATATAGATAGTTGAATTTTTACCTTAAACAGATAAATTTTCAACTAAAAAAAAAAGAATTAAATTCTCAGTAAAGACCTTATTTGTTAAAAAAATCAAAGTAAATGTTGAACGACGTAGTATAAATTTCAACCAAAAAGCTTAAATTTCTATCAAAAAAGATAAGTCATCGAGAGAAAAAAATGGATTGGAAATGGAAAAAAAATTTTTTTTTAAAATTGAAATATGTTTATTCACTTGTTTAAAATTCATATTTTGGTATTTAAAAATCAACTGACATCTTTTTTATGCAAAAATTCCACTTTAAAAAAATGTATCTTCTTGATTAAAAAATTGATCTGCTTTAGTAGAAATTCAATGTTTATTAGATAAAAATGCAGCTCTTAGTTTAAAGATTCAACTAATTACTAATGTATTATTCTTCATTTTTCAGTTATATTTGAACCGCTGGCGATCAAAAGGCGATACGCCCGAAAGGCCGTCGTTTCAGTTGGCACCTGGATCATATTTTTTTCAGGTCGAATTTTAATTTTTCGATAACATATTTCATTAGGAAATTTTATTGAGCATATTTTTAGTGCTATAAATAAATGTGATAACTTTATTATTTTTCGAAATAATTAAGAAAAAGATACTTTTTTCTGCAATCGCAAAATACGATTTTTTTTGTTTAACTCGCCATAAGTTCTCCAAAAATAGGAATTTTGCAATAAAATTTTTAGAAAATTTGCATCATCATATAAAGAAACTAACAACATTTATAGAATTTCAATTAATTCTCACTAAAAATTTACAACGATTTTTATTCTTCTCATGGCGTAAACTAGATATTGAAAGTTTCAAACGCTTCGGGAGTCGAACCTATTTTCAGAAAATTAAAATTAACGGTCACATAGACTTTTTTTTAGGGCTCAAGGAAGTTTTTTGAAAAATATCAGGCAATTATGTTTTACAGTTTTAAAGTCACCATTGATTTAGGGTCTCAGCGCAGTCCCGTACGCGTGCTAGCTCGTCCTGCAAAATCAACGTTTGTATAACAGCGGACGATTGGAAGGTCAAGCAGGCCACCATAAATTATATAATCACTTGTATAATTCATTTATAAATAATTTAATTATTTTCTTGACTGTCTTCAGTGTTGTCTTCGGCAGAATTATTTTGAGTAAATTGCGAAAAATAATTTTCAAAGAATTCTTTTCCAGGGGCTCTTAGGGAATTAAAAAGACTTTTTCACATCTTTTATTTTAGCCGATTTTAGTCCAATTCGACATGGACAACTTTTTGGAAGATCTTTTAGTTTAAGATTAGTAGTAAACAAAAAAGTAGTTTATAATTTATAATTATCATAATTGTCTACTTTTCTGTCGGGGGAAAAATGTAAAACAAAGGCTTTACTAATTTGAAAATTTTTCGGTTTGCGGATCTTGCCCTTGAATCTTTTTCCAAAAACCTGCAAAAATTCTTCACATTTCGTAATCGCAGTAAATAGAGGGGAACGAGCGTTCTTTTGTTTTGATGGCCGGCTTGACCTTCTAATCGCCCGCTGTTATATAGACGTTGATATTACAGGACGAGCTAGCACGCGTACGGGACAGTATAGAGATCGTAAATCAATTGTGACCTTAAAACCATTAAACATAATTGCCTGATATTTTCCAACAAACTTCCTTGAATCCTGGAAAAAGCCTAGATGACCGTTAATTTTAATTTTCTGAAAATTCGTTCGACTACGAAGCGTTTGAAATTTTCAATATCTAATTTACGCCATGAGAAGAATAAAAATTGTTGTAAAATTTTAGTGACAGTTAATTAAAATTCTATAAATACAGTTAGTTTCGTTATATGATGGTGCATATTTTCTGAAATGTTTATTACAAAAATCCTATTAATGCCGAACTTATGGCGAGTTACACACAAAAAATTCGTATTTTGCGATTGCAGAAAAAAGTAACAATTTCTTGTTTATTTCTAAAACTAATAAAGTTATCACTTTTATTTATAGGACTAAAAATATGCACCATAAAATTTTCTATTAGAATATGTTATTAAAAAGTAAGACATTGACCTGAAAAAAATATGAGCCAGGGGCCAATTTAAACGACTGCGTTTCGAGCGTATCCCCTTTTGATCGCCAGCGGTTCAATTGTGACAATCTTATCTAAGTTTTTCCTTCCTTCTGAGTTATAATCCTGATAGGGGTCATTAGTATCAGTTTATTCACTATATGTCAACGTTTTAAGACACCTAGTTCATTTTCCATTTATTTTAATTTATCTAGTTAATATTATCAAAATTTACTTCAATTTTCTTACATTACAACTAGGAGTTCATGATAGATTGATAGCCAGATCGGAACTTCAATGTACATAATTATTC
Organism: Druon quercuslanigerum; assembly: GCA_010014905.2. Lineage (NCBI taxonomy): Eukaryota > Metazoa > Arthropoda > Insecta > Hymenoptera > Cynipidae > Druon > Druon quercuslanigerum. The sequence goes on from JAAAKG020031301.1 coordinate 16,477, forward strand.
CTGAAATTATCCAAATTTAATTACCAATTTGGGTCTTTTCAAATCCTTTTTTCCTTCATTATTATTCTAGGAAATTGTTCCTAATTGTTTAAAGTTATAATTATAATAGGGGTAATTAGTATCGGTAAATTCACAATGTCAACATTTTAAGTCACCTAATTCTTTTTACATGTAGTTTAAGTCATCTAGAATCTAGATGATATTAATCAATATTGACTTTAATTTTATTGTATTTGAACAATTTGTCTATATTTCATTCCGTGAGAATGGGATGGAACTCATTCATCATTGCAATAGGGGTCTTTCGTACCAGTTAATTCACTATGTCAGAATTTTTAGTAATCTAATTTTACATTTATTTTAAGGTACCTACACTGTTAGAAACATTTTCTAAATTTTGCTTAATTGGAACAAAAATTTCAGCAGCAGTAATTGCATAAAGCTCCAGTCACATGTTTCAGACAATTATGCTATAGTTTAGGAATTTTTAGTTAAGGTAACTCAAAATTTCGAAACATTAAACATTTTTTCGGTTTATTAATTTTATCATAAAACATGTAATCTATATTTGCCCTAAAAGTAAAAATAATAAGAAAATGAAAACTTCAATATTGTATTAAAATTAATGAATCAAACAATATTTTTTTATATAATACATCATATTTGGAAAAATTTACGCACAAATTGTATATGAAATGTTATTGTATTTTTTGTACATACTATTTTTATGTATAAGTTTTGTGTTAAAAAAATGAATTTCAAACCATAAAATATGCAGACTTTCATAAAAAGAAATAAGTTCAGTGAAATAGGTAAATCTTCAACCAAAGAAATGAGTTTTCAACTAAAATATGGATCATGCACTCGAAAAAAATATTTTTCAAGAAAGTGGTTCAATCAAAATTTTGAACAAAAAAAAAAAGTTGAATCCTTAAACAGAGAACATTCATTTTCAAACAAACAGTAGCATTTTTATTCAAGAAATATAAGATTTCTACTAAAACAGAAGAATTTTGAAATCAAAAATATAAATAAAAAAAATTGAGTTTTCAGCCGAAAAAAATTCATTTGGACTTTTCAATATGAAAATATAATTTTTAATAAAGCAGTTGAATTTTCTAATAAAAAATGATGACTTTAAAAAAATGCTTAATTTTTATACAAAATTTTTTGTAAAAAAATTGAATTTTTAACCAGAAAATGTGTTTTTTCGACAAAAAAGTTTAACCTTAAACCAAGGAAATAAATTTTCAACTAAAATGTTAATCTTACAAACGAAAAAAGATTTTTCAACAAAGTGGTTTAACCAAAATTAAAAAAAAAAGAAAAAAAAAAGTTGAATCCTCAACCAGAGAACATTCATTTTCAAGCAAACAATAGGATTTTCATTCAAGATAAAATATTTTTCAACAACGTGGTTCAACCAAAAAAAAAAAAAAAAAAAAAACAGTTGAATCCTCAACCAGAGAACATTCATTTTCAAGCAAACAGTAGGATTTTAATTCAAGAAAGATATAAAATTTATATTAAAACAGACGAATTTTTAAATCAAAAATATAAATAAAAAAAATTGAGTTTACATCCGAAAAAAATTCATTTTGACTTTTCAATATGAAAATATAAATTTTAAACAAGAAGCAAATTTTCTGCGAAAATTATATATACATTTTCAACCCAAAAATACAATATTTTAATTAAGCAGATGAAATTTCTCATAAACAATAAAAACTTTAAAAAAATGCTGAATTTTTATACAAAATTTGGTGTCAAAACATTGAATTTTTAACCAGAAAATGTGGATTTTCGACAAAATAATAATGTTCACTAAAAAGGTAAACCTTAAACCAAATAAATTAATTTTCAACTAAAAAGTTAATCTTACAAACAAAAAAAAAAGATTTTTGAACCAAGAGGTTCAACCAAAATTGAAAAAAAAAAAAAAAAAATAGTTGAATCCTCAACCAGAGAACATTCATTTTCAAGCAAACAGTAGGATTTTAATTCAAGAAAGATATAAAATTTAT
>JAAAKG020031312.1:0-19595 GCA_010014905.2 Druon quercuslanigerum
CGTTCTGAGCTTCTTCCGAACAATTCTGTGGACAACCGAGACTGGAATCGGACTGGAATCCTTGCTTATTGAAGTATTAATTTACAACAACGAAGCTTAAACTTGTAACTACACTCGTACTCCCGTCAGATTCCAGTCTCGATTGTCCACGCTGTGTTTATCTGCGTAATAAGTTTAACCTTCTTGATTCTGATAGAAATTTGAGAAAGGGCTAGTCTTAAATTCACAACTGTATTCCTCGTTAAAAGCTACTCCAAGAATGACTTTAACCTTTTTTGTAAACCCCTGAGCTGAAGCAGTACAGATTGGTCCCAATCCATGAATTGAGTACATGTTTGGACGTAAAATTTCCCGCTCTTTCGATTGTCGTTGTCAAAAATAGGGGTTCCCATTTAAAAAAACAAAATTGACTTTGAAATAACCTTGAAGATCAAGTTCAAGGTGAAATTCAAGGTCATCACTGGATTCCTCGTTAAAAGTTACTTCAAGAATGACCTTGACCTTTTTGAAAAAATATTTACCTGGAGAGGTATTTAGGTGTATCGAGACTTTTTGAACACCCTGAGTGGAATTCAAAAACTCATATTTTTGATAAAGCTGATTCTCGATCCGCGTGGGGGACCTTTCCGAAATTGATGGTTTTTGATCATCACTTTCAAAAGGAAACATTTTGTGTCGAACGCACCATCTATTTTGAATACCTCTTGTCACATCCCTGGTCCTTCTTCCGTATCAACCAAACTCCCTAGCAACAGACGCTTCCTTTGTTGTCTCTGACAGCCTCCGGCTCTCATCAGAAGGAAGCGCTTGTTACCACAGAATTTACAATCTACGAATTAATTTTGAAAGAACATAACTCCCTGGAGTTTCTCAACAAACAAAAATCAGGTGGGTCTCACGAGATCGCCGGCCTCAGGGCCAGCGTGAACTCCTAGCATGGGGTCACGCAGTGACCATTCTCTCTCTGACTCTAAAATAGGTTTAAATACAGAAAATTTTAATTAAAATGGCGACTCCCTGGCTAGGAAATTGTCATCCGCATAGAACATTGAAAATTTCTCAAACTCAAACTCAATTAATGCCAACTTAACCTCTAACAGTACAAATCCAAACCAACTACCTACAGTCACCACAATCGCTATGGAACTCGATGCTTCAAAAACTCCTGTTAACTGCCCTTACAACGGAACTGACAGATCTCATTTCTCTGGCCGGGCTGGTAGCAAGAGACCCTCGAAAGAGAATAGGGAATCCTTTAACCAAAAACCGGCCCCACAGAAAGCAATAAATCTTCTTTCTCCCACGTACGTCCGATCTTAAAAAATAAATACCAAAATCACAATATAGGCCCATTCACTGTTGAGGTGGACTGCATTGATGAGTCCCCTTTTAACTCAGAATCGGTGGGAAAAATTCTCCACAAAAACTTCAAGGATGAATAATCACTTCCAAACTGAGAGCATTCATCCCTAATTTCAGGATGATGCGTTTAGACATAGTCAGAAACATCCCGCTAGACCTCTCCATGGAGGAACTGAGGGAGCGCACTGACAGTCCTATTACAATTATCGAGGCTAAGAGATTTAAGCTTAAAGACCAACAGGGCAGGTTTGTCCCTACTTCCACCGTCCTGCTAACCTTTGACGGATAAAACCTTTCGCAAAAAATAAAAATTTTCTTGAATCGTTTCTTAGTAACTCCATACTTTTCTCAAAATATAATCTGCTTTGGTTGCTACAGACACGGTCAAGTCAAATCTCTATGTAAGAATCCTCGATGCTTGTATTGCGGAGAGAAACCACATGGAGAAAATCAACTGTGTCCTAAATTAAATAGCCCCCCTGCATGTCTGAGCTGCCAAGGTCTGCATTGGGCCAGTGACAACTAATGTCCCAAATATATGGACGAACTTGAAATACGAAAAATCGCTGCTTATCGAAATATAAGCATCAAAGCCATACCTACACCTCGACCTCCCAACCTGAAGGCTGTGAAAACCAGATCTCCCCACAATTGAACTTCTCAATCTTTCCTACCGTAGGGCACGTCAATCTTGAATCCATATCGACGACCCCAAACCCTATGAAATATAGAACAGGCTATAACCTCGCAACGAGTAATTCACTTCCGTCACACGGCCAACATAGCACGCCTCCTCCACCTGTCCCCACCCCTTCTAAACAAACTAATCATAGTGATCTAGCTCCCCAATCTTTTGCTTATCTCTACACTAGAGATCTAAGTCTTTTGGAAAATGGAGTCTGCCTCTAATTTCGCACATCTGACTCTACTTGTACAACACCTACTTTCCCTAGTACCCAACCCACTACTTCGGTGAACCCTGAAGATCTTATGAATATGATCTCATCTCTAATGAATATCTTACAACGACTTGCTCCACTCCTGTCTCTCTTTACCGCTGGATTCACCGATCAAATAAATAATTCCAAAAACAGTTTAAATTTTTGCTTTCTCTCTCTCTAAAAAATAGTTAGTTAGTAACCTAGTTACCTAGCAACTAGTTACCTAGTAATATATTCACACAGCCATCTATTACATTAAACTACACATGGGCAATTTAAAAAAAGTAAGAATTGTACACTGGAATTTTAGAGGTATTAATAACACAAAAGAGGTTATCTTAAAAGAGGCCTTCATAAATTCCACGTTATAATGCTGAATAGAACTTTTTGATAAACGAAAAATAACTTCTTTTTAAAAAAATTTACTATCATCATAAATGATCGCCCCAATGACCCCGGAGGAGGTTTACTAATCGCAATCGGAAATGACATTCCCTTCTCTTCCATTACACCCTAAGAAATACCCTACTTTTTGGAATTAATATAAATCTTCGTTCCAACCAATTAAGGAGAATTGTTAGTTGTAAACATTTATAGAAACCCAAGAACCTCAAACAACGCTGTGAACTGGAATGATCTTTTCGAGTTCTACACTTGCCATTTCTCTTCCATCTTCATAGGGGGGGGGGGGGATTTAATTGTCACCATGCTTCGTGGGGCCTAGAAAATTCTTGTCTTTGTGGAAACAAACTCCTTAAAGTCACTCAAAATTCAATATTTAGCATATTGAATGACGTTTCTGCCACTGGTTTTAAAACGCCCTGATCAAGCTAAATCAGCTATCCATTTAACCATAGTGTCTAACAATTTCATCCTCATCTGTTCATGGAATGTTAAACAAGATAAGATGGGCAGCGATCACTTTCCAGTAACCACCATCTGGAGAACCTTTCAAACCATCCTTGAAGCTAAAGAATTTGATAACCTTACAAGTGAAAGTTCCCCTTTTTTTCATCTCGAAGCGTATTACAAACCTATTCGAAATAATTAACGAGGCTCCCCATAAAGCAGGTCCAAAAATTGAAAAAATAAATCTAAACGAGACTTCCCAAATTCCCCGCTATGGTAGAATAAAGAATGCTCGAAAATAGAACGCCTTAGGAAAGCCAAGCTAGGTAGACATCGTCACTCCACTATTAGTATCCACTATTAGTATCCAAGGTCTTTGTTTGAGGCGTCATTCACTCTTCTAACACTCTTCTTGTTAACTATTTTCTGTCACAGTTTTCTGTCCTGGCATGCTTATCTAGCTGCTTTAACGTCCATGAATTTTTTCATGCAGGCTCTTGTGTTTCTGTGGCTTCTTATATCCCTTCTAACTAGGGTCTCATTCACACATTCTAACCATTACTTCCGCGGTCTGCCTCTGGGCACGCTGCCATTCACTTTACCTTGATATACTTGTTTCGTTAGACGTCCATCCTTCATTTTCTCAACATGCCCGAACCATCTTAGCCGATTTTTTTCCCATGTGTCAATTAACGTTTCTTCCGCACCACATTCCTTAAGGATTATCTCGTTACTTACTTTGTCCATCAGAGTTTTCCCGCATATTATGCGCAGTAATCTCATGTCGATCGCGTTAATTTTACTCTTATCTTTTTCTTAATAATCTTCAAAAATACGAACCAAAAATCATGTTTTCATATACTCCTATCAACTACCTCCTATAATACTCTCTTGAATTTGAATCTCCGAACATCGACTTAAAATTAGGAGACCTTCTTACGAAAAGTCTTTTTTCTAACTTGGAATTTAGACAATACGCTGAAAACTTTCTTAAACACGAAACCCTTATCTTTACTGATGGTTCTAAAAACGAGAATACATTCCAAATAAGAATTGGTATTGTGTGCTTGAACCTTCAACTCTTTAAAAAATACAAAATCTTCCACCTTGCATCTATATTCACAGCGAAAGCTATGGCTATATTCCTGTTTCGATTCCTGGACATAAAGGCATCTTTGGAAGCGAAGTTGCCGATAAACTTGCCAAACTAGCAATCACCCAGGGTACCATTTTAGAAAGTAGAACACCTCACACAGATCTCTATAAATCTATTTCGTGCAAACTAAATGACTTTTCCAGCGCTGACTTAAAGAGAGAAGGCGACCGCAGGAGAGTGGGCCACTTTAACTTTAATAACTTCCTTTCGAACTCCTTTAAACCTTGGTTCCTTGAATCTAATTTAAATAAAATAAGTGATATTGTCAGTATCTCTCGGCTTAGAAGCAACCACACTGCTCTTGCTGACAGCCTGGCCAGAAAGGGCCTTTTGGACTCGGAGGAATTCCCTTGTGGGCACTCTAATAAAGATATCAACCACGTCCTATGGACATGTCAAAGATAATTCATGTTTTGAGATTATAATATTATCAGCAGTATGTTTTGACTCTTCCCCTGCGGAATTTATCTTTATATTTTTTTGTGAAATATTTTTGCGACGATTATTTTATTGTTTTTTCCCCGAATTATTTGAGACTCTTGCCGTGATGTCCCTTTTTTTTTATCGATAAAAAGACCATTGGTTGTATTGTTTAATACCTCCATTTTTATGTACCCTTACCATTCTTTACTGGTCTTGAAAAACCTGACCACCCATTATCCAGTTGTGGGGCTATATTATTTATTTGTTATTTTTTTTGTACGTAAAATTTTTTTCATGCGGTTCTCACTCCCGGTTAATGAAGAGCTTATTTTGATTTTCTAATTGTTTATAAAGTGCAGTAGGGAACCGAAGGTTGTAACAATAAAGAAATTGTCATTATATCATTTTAATTTTTTGTTAAGTCTAGAAATACTTTTAAATTATTGAAAATTTAAAAAAAAACCTTTACAAATTGTACAACATTCGAAATCTTTGTCAAATTGTTTAAATCCTTTGCAATTTTTTATTTTTTAGTGAAATTTTGAATAATATAAATCTGGGTGAAATCCTTTAAAAAGGTTTTCAAATCTTTTAAAATTATTTCAATCTTTTTAAGTATTTTGAAACTGTTTTAAACCTTTTCAAGCATTTGTGAAATCTCTGAAATCTTTAAAAATTTTCGGAAATCTTTTGAAACTTTCTGAAAACTTTGAAATTTCTGTGAAAACTATAAAATTTTTTGTGATTTTTTACAAATATTTTAAATATTTTAAAATAAATGTATTAAATATTTGTGAAAGTTTTAAAATTATTGTTAAATATTTGATTTTTTTGTGTTTGTAAAATATTTTTTAATGTAAAAAAATTTTTTTTAATCTTCTGAACTTGTTGTAAAATCTTCTGAAATATTTAGAAAGAGTTGTGAAATCCGTTTAAATTATTTGACATTTTTGTGATCTTTTGAAATCTTTGAGATTATTATTAGAATTATTTAAAATCTTTTTAAGATTGTCTGAAACTTTTCTTACATCTTCTTTATTCATAATGTGTCCCCAACGGGTTTACATTTCTTACTTCCATTTCTTACAATCTTTCCGCTTAGATATTAAACAGAAAAATGTCATACTTAATATTTAAAATTATTTACAACTACCATTATATACAATATTTACTCTTTTAGTCCAAGGGACTTCCGTTTCCTTATTCTTTGACTTCTTTGTCATCTAATTTGCCAGTTTTTTTACATGCATTCTTTCATTATCTCTCATTCGCTTCATTAGCACCCTTCAACTCCTTCATCCATTCTTCTCCTAATCCATCCTCCCCTAGAATCTTAACCACATATTCTTTCTAGCTTCCTTTATCTTCCATTCCTCTTCTACATCCTCCCCATAAATGCTCCCATGTTTCCTCCTCTTCAAATATTCTACATTTTCTGTTATCTTCTTTTTCCCAATCTAAATCTTGCTTTTTTGGTCCACCTACTCTCTGCCCATCCCTTTTGTAAATACTTTCGTACACCTTCCTTTTTTATCATTTTATAACATTTATTGTGTTTTGATTACTTAGTCCAGTCTTTTATATCTCTATCATTAAAGAATCCCGTCCTTTCTTCTGCCCATCCCGTCTGATGTCACTGATATGGGAAAGTGATACGAATCAATACGGGTGACTTTTCAATTGAGACTTTCAAACAATCGAAATATAGGCACTCTATGAAAAAATATTATAAATCAAAATTTAATCACTCTAAGGAGTACATACACTGATGTCAAAATCAGTTCCCCCACACCGCCTTCTGGGGGTGAGGTAAGGAAAGTTCGAAATCTTCAATACCCCTACTTTTTATTGCATATTCGGATTCTTTGGATAAAAATGCGTATGATTTGTTTAAAACATTTTTCTCGTTTTGCGATAGATAGCGCTGTAATCGACAAAATTCAATTTTCCTTCATTTTACTGTTACTGAGAATGCACGCTTACGATTCTGGAATACATTAACAACAAAAAATGCACCATTTTCACTGTGACATGACTGACCACGTGAAAAAAGAATTTTTAAAATCGCTAGAGAATCTTTGAAAGATTGCAATAAAAACTCGTACATAGAAAAGTACATCGCGACGAACATAGGTAGAACCTCTTTCTTTTTGAAGTCGGTTAAAAATAAGGGCAATAGAGCTTCGGATCTCTTTGGAAATTATTCTTTTGAAAAACATGCCAAAGTGTATGTGCGTTCTTGAGAAGTAATTATTAAGTAATACGTTTACATTAACAGTGTTTCCTGAATATTGCTAAAGTTTAGCTCTGGCATTATTGTAGATCGAGGTCAGCGGAGGCTATCCAAATATTACGAAAGTGTTTACTTTTTTCTTTCCTCAAATACAGTAAATTAGAAAAAAATATATTAAGGATAAAATTCATTTTAGTTAGATCAAAAATTATTCCGAATGCTACCTTAAAATGGAGTATATAACCGTACAAGAAAAAATTGAAATGGTTCGAGTGTATGGAGAAGCTGGAAAAAATCTTGCTAATGCTGTCATTCTCTACGCTCAGCGTTTTCCAAATAGAATTGTTTTACGTGCTTCATTTCATCGTACTATTACAAAATTTACTACCGATGAAAGAGTTCAACCTAAGAAAAAGACCCATAGAACAGTCACTGGAGAAAATAATGAAATTGCTGTATTATCCACTCTGTCTTTGGATCCACTCTGTCGACTTGCGGGTTCGATTCCCGCCTCGCACTCTGGAAGAGCCTCGGTAACCCATGCGGTGAACACTAGCCTAGCAAGGGAGCTGTTTATCTTCGGAGAGTCGTGGGACCGGTACCTCTAGAGAAAAAGGTTCTCTAAGTAATTTAGGCTGTTGCTCTTGGTGTCTTGGTGGATCGGAACCTACCTTAAACTGTAGGTCCCCCTCCCACCACCAAGTAAGTGTGTGGGAGGTGTGTAAAGGAATAGGAAGAAGGTGCAAGAAAAATGTAAACCCTTAGGGGACACATTAGAAGCTTCCACTACTACAATAACAAATAGGCGTCCCCATTCGAGATTTCGAACTTGCCCCCACCCCCAGGTAATGGTGTGGGGGAATCGATTTTAACATCAGTGTGTGTGTACTCTTCAGAGTGATTAAATTTTTTTTATAACATTTTTTCATAGAGTGCCTATTTTTGGAGATATTTGAAAGTTTCAAGTTAAAAAAATTACTTGGTATAATCACTTACCTCTAGTTTCTTGAACTTCTCTCTTACCTCATAATCCACTATCACATAATCAATTCCTGTTCTCGTTTCTCCTCATTATCGTGTATATTCTCCTTCTTCATCTCCCTCTGTATTTTCGTTTAACATAAACCGTCCCAACTCCAGCAAGCTTTTAATCCGATACATCAGTTGGATATGTATGTAAGAAATTAGCCAATTTGTCTTGTATATTGTCTTTATCCAACTTCGGAAATTTCCACAAAAAGTTGAACGTATCATTCAACTTTTTTGCAGCATCGAATCGAGTTGTGAGCCCTCCAATCACTAAACCGAGAATAACAAGAAAAGTATTTCTCTGGAAATTTGTCTCTTCATCTATCTCTTGCTCTTCTTCATTTTCATCATCAGAATCAACTCGACGACGTTTTCGCTTTCTTCCCACTTTTTTCGATGGCAACTCTACCGAAATGTCTACAGTGGTTCGGAACGCGGCAGTAACGATTCTAATGCTTTTAGCTGGGAGCACGAGATTTCTTTCTTCGATTAAAGACAAGATCTTTGACCAAATGGATGACATTAGCACGCATTCAAATTTATTCATGTATTTTAGAAAACGATCCACGTCCCTTCGAGTGTCCACGGTTAAATTTAATGTTTGCAACTCTTGCAAAGCCATTGTTTGTCCTGCAATGTGACTCGCATAAGGCCTAACATATTTGATTCTTGCAGACCACCTTGTATCTGATTGAGAATGAAGTGAGGAGGGAACATGTTTTTTCAAAATTGCCCAAAGTTCTAGACTGCTAGCAAAAATATTATAGCATTTTTAAACGACGCCAAAAAAAGTTATCGCTCGAGTGCAGCACTACGCAGAATCAACTCCGCACAAATTCAAACTGTGGGCTCCACAGGGTGAATAAACTGCCTGAGGATTCTTGCGGAGTATGCGACTTTGAGCTCCTTTATATTGAATAATCATATTCCGGGCGTTATCGTAACCCTGCCCTAGGCACTCAATCAAAGGAATTTTATGACTTTCCAAAGTTTCACAAATCATGTTAGCGATCGCTTCTCCGGTTTTTTGTCTGCAATCGACAAAAGTCCAAAAACCTTTTTTTATGAAGTACTTTTTCTCTTAATGATCAAGATGAAGATACAGCAAATTGAAGTTCGTCTGTTCAACATGAGACGAATGAGGGGTGGCATTGGCGATTATGGAATAGTATATCGTGTTTTTTGTCATTTTTAAAATCTTGGATTGAACGTGTTGTGCACAGATTGGAATGAATTCATTTTGAATTTCAGACGAAAGATAATGGACCTGTAGACGTTTATGGTTTTCTTGAGAAACCCTAACTAATGATTTCTTAAAGATATCGATTATTTCGTAAAGATTATGAATATTTTGCAAAGATTTCATACATTTTGCAAAGATTTTGGATAGATTTACAAGATAAAAAAATTATGGAAGTAACAAATCTAATAAACCCTATTTTTTGTATCATAATTTTTAATTATAAAATTATTTTCAAAAAAGATTATAAGAAACACAATTTCTTGTACTAAACTTCAATTTAAAATACTAACTACAAAAACGTACTTTTAAATACTTTAAATCCGTGTCGAAATTGCCCGGGCTACCCCTCGAACAAAAAGGTTTCCGGTCGGGGACTAGCCGGCCTATGTTCGTTTTTTAGAAGCCTAGCGGTGCCCTGGTCGGAGACCAGACGGCAGCTGACCGGGTGCTGACTTGGCAATATTTGAATTATTAGATCGTTGATTCTTGTTCTTCAATGCTGAAATATTCCCGAAAGCTGTTATCAGGTTTCTCTCTCCCTTCCCTCTTCTTTCCTCCTCACTTTTTCCCCCTTTGCCGTTTAGAAACCCCTTTGTTTTCTACCTAGACTCTTTTTCCTCTCCCTTCCCTCTACCTTTCTCAAAACTTTTTCTTATTTCCTTATGTCTTTTAATTCTTTGTCCCAGCACTATTCCTCCCCATTTATATATAACCTGTCTCTTCCTATCCACACCATGTACCCTTTTTTCCTTTTCCTTTCCCTCTATGTGAGATCTTCCTTAGTTCTTTCCCTTCTTCCTCTCAATAATTTTTTCCCCCATAATTTTCTTTTTCTCCTCCTCACTCCCCACTTTTACTAAAAAAATGCCTTATTTTCCTTCTTTCTTACCTCTTATTCGCTTAACTTCTTCTGCCTTACCTGCACTGTAATGTTTCTCATAATATTGTTGTTCCACTGCCCCTGTTTCACTCTCCACTTTCAGTCCCTTAACTACTAAGTTATTTTCCATCTTTTCCCTTTCATCCCCTTCCATTCTTCTTTTCATCTCACTATTTCTCTGTGCCGGAACCTTTCTTTGTCTATTATCTATGCTCTCTAGTTTACCCGAAAACTTGTATTTCTCCACCTTCCAGCGTGTATCCCGTTCTCCCACTTTTCTCTTACCTTTTCCACTTCCCCCCTTATATCGTTTCCCTGCCTATTCGTATCCCTATTTATATCATCCAATCTCTTTCTTGTTTCCTCTTTAAACCCTTTTATGAAAGCTTCCAATTTTTCAAACATTCCCCCATCCTCCCTATCTCTTTCTGGTGTTTTACGTTTAATCCTAACTTTCTTGTTACCCTTGTTTCTTTTTTAAATCATCGCTATATAAAAATTAAATAAATCGAAAAGTGTGAGTTTTACAGCGGTTCTTAAACATCAGAAAATATTTGTCACTGAGGTTATTAAAACGTTATTCAACTCAAAAGTACGGAATTTTTTACCAGCTTGAGATAGCCTTCAAGCGAATAAAATTGTTAAAGAAAAAAGTATTGAGGCCTGCGTAAAATAAGTAAAGGTCAATTCTTTTTTTACATATTTCAAATTGTTCTTTTCAAAAAGCTATTCCATAAAGAAATCTGAATGAAAAACGTATGATAAAAGAATTTGATAAATTGAAAACTGCGCATTACATGGAGATTTTTGTACAGCAGAAAATCTTTTTCGCTGATGAAGGTTATTAAGGCATTTTTGCACTTGAATGTTTGTATTGTTTATTATTTTTAGATATTTATCATATTTTTAAATATATAAAGAAAAAGAGTATTAGGCGTTTTTTGAAATGAGTAAAAATAAATTCTAAAATCTTTGTAAATAAAAATGGTATATTATTATCATTTCAATTAAAGAAAGATGTTTTCTTTAAAGAAGCATTGAGTTAAACAACTTTTAGTTTGAAGATGGTTGAGGTTTGAAGATAATTTCCGATTTTTAAACTTGCCTGGTCAATCTTCCGCCTTATAATCACGCTGTTTATATTCGAGATGTAGCGAGAATTATGACGCCACGGCTATCTAGTTATAGTCGTTTAATTTTATTAAAATGGAGAGAAATGTAGATTCCCATCTGTCAGTTACATTTTGCGCTTTTTTCTGAATAGTATTAAATAAGTTCTAATTCGTCTACAACAGTGTAATTTAATTCAGAGGCGAAAAATCAGTAAGAAATTTTTTTTCCATTTTTGTTGCTGGTTCGACATGTTTTACTTAAATTGGCTCACTTCAGCGTGACGCAGTAGACGAGATCAGAATTATTCTTTCTCCAACTTCGGTCAAACTTTCGCCATAAATATATATATATTTAACAGAAATATATTTAATTTTTAACAGTTTTTGCGATTGACTTGAACCAAGTAAAATTTAATTGATCTAAGAAAAAATTTGTTTAGTGCAGAAATTTCGTACTTCCGCTGCATTAATCTTATATCCACCGATTTAAGTAATCTGGATAGGAATTTCCAGCGCTTTCCGTATTTTTCAAGGTACGCTAAATTCATTGCAAATTCTCGAACCTCCTGGGTCATTAGACTTCCTGGTATCTGATTAATCTGCAATAAAAAGTATATATATATATATGTGTGTGTGTGTGTGTGTGTGTGTTTTTGTATGATGATTATAATTATAATCATCATTAGTTAAATACCTATTTTATAATTATCAAATAGGGATTTAATTAATATTTAAAATATTCATTGATATCAGAGGAGATATCACGTGAAGAGACAATAATTATATCAAATTAAAAAAGCGAGTAAATTAGAAAAAATATTCAGCAAACAAAAATACAAGCTACTTCATAAACTGTTACCCAATTTTCAAACACGGATTTAAGAGTCATAATAAAAGAATTTTACATTATAAAATTTAATATTTTAAAGTTTCAGGCAGTAAATTAAATAAGATACTTATTTAATTTTTAAATACATATCACTGAAAAAATAAGCATTGAATGAAGAAAATATCATTTCGAATACAATCGATGCAATATTTTATGACAATCCTCTAGGCATGGTCTATATTTTTAATAGACCACACGATCACGAGGAATTCTTTTTCCTTTGTTGTATGTTTTCTTTTCGGCATCGGTTAATGTTAGACTAGCTCCTAACCCGGTATGACTTGTGTCAGTTTGCAATAAAATAAAGATTTCAAAAGAAGGACAAGTTAGAACGGGGACTTCGGATAGGCAGTGTTTGATCTTCTTAAAAGCGGATTGCTGAATTTCTCACCAAATCCAACGCTGCCTTTTTTAAGCAACATTGACAAGGAACTCGCCTAGGTCGCGTAATTCTTAATAAATCTACGGTGCCAACTTGACATCCCTAGAAATATACGTAGCACTTTTAAATTCTTAAGGACGCGATATTCTAGAATGGGAGCTATTTTATTGGAATCAGGCTTTAAGCCATTTTCATTTATTAGGAAATCTAAATAGTATACTTGGGGACAGAAAAATTCACTTTTATTTAGATTAGCCTTTAACCCGGCATCCTTTTTTTAAGTCTTGACTTTCGTATAAAAAATTACAGACTTCCCTGTTTTACCGACCAATGATAAAAGAAACATCCTACTTTACCGGTGGATCGTGCAATGATAATATGAAAATTATTGTCCTCCCTGTTTTGCCGTCTGATGGTAAAACGACTCTCTGATTTTCCTACCGATGGTAAAATGATAGTATAAAAATGAGAGACTTTCGTGTTTTCCCAGCGAATAGCAAAACAAAACCCTACTTCACCGAACGATGGACAAATGATAATGTACAAAATTATCTTTCAACGTGAAATGACTTAATTTATTAAATAAAATAAGAAAAAAAATCATTAAGAAGGACGTCAAATGTTCTCCATCGCCCGACTAGAAAATTGAAGTGCTCTGGATAGAGAAATTCAAATAAAGAGAGGGTGCAAATATATGGGGGGAGGGGCTGTTGACACGCTATATTTATATCGTGTCCTCACTAATATTTCCTAATTCCCCTTTGGCTTGTTCAGAAGGACTTTAAATGTGCTTTATAGCTCCAACAAAAAATTAAATTGCGCTAAATCTCAAGTACTAATAACGAGATGGCGCAAGAAGGTTGAACGGAGGAGGGGTGGGGAACTGGTGATCCGCTATATGTACCTTAAGTCCTTATTATTTTCATGTCTCTGTAGCTCATTCCGAAGAACTTTAAATGCGCTCCATTGTGCTAATAAAAATTCGCCCGAGGAAGTGTGGGGGGAGAGAGGTGACATGCTCTTCTACGGTCCAGTTTTCGACGCCAAAGTTCAGCGTTTCGGTGCTACCCACATTATATGGGTGTATACTTCTCGCCTGATCTTTATTGAAGATGTGCCGTTTGTGTAGAGGGCATTTCCGAAAGAGGTTCAAACATCGAAATAAGTTTTGACAAGCTTAGAGTATCAGAAACAGAGCAGCATGCCTATTTCTGTCAGTCCTAGACACACATTCGTTCCGTTGTAGTTGACGACTTTGGAGACATCAGAGTGTTCATTCTGATAGGTTTCGAAACTCGTAGATAATTTTTCAATATGGTGAAATTTGATAGATATAGTTGGAATATTTAAGTGAATTAGAAGCTCATAAATGGCAATGGTTACACTCTTAGTTGGTACTAATCCCTAAATGGTTAATTGTGAAGTACTCATATTGCATCTTTATGAACTTCGTCTAATTGAGACCTTACGAGACGAGTTTGTTGTCCCACGAAGTGCGATAAATTGGCCTGAGCACGGTTGAGATTATCTATATCGTAATCCACTGCCGTTATATCCATTGCACGTCAGATTTCCGGCTACAGGTCCGACAATCCTCCCCAGGAAACATAACGAAGGAGTTTTTCTTCTTCTCCTCATCCGTTTCGAAAGTTGGGGTGAAAACTTTCGTTAGGTTATCTGCAGCAGCTCATTCATTTCCCGTTCGATGTTCTTCTGAAGTCGCTCAGCTGTATCTGTAACGTTCCGAAAAGGAACCTTAGATTTTACAGGTAAATTTTGCAGTAAAAGCGATTGAAGAAACAGTCGCAGTCAGACACTCAGCAAATGGGGACAATCTCCGGAATTCTTCCCCTCCACTTACTATGTGGTGGGGCTGGATTTTTCGGGACGACCGCACGCTTCTAAATCGGCGATTCACTCCTCCCTCTGCAGCTCAATAAAAAATCCAATGTTGCAAATAAAATTTTAATACTTTTTTATATATCAAAGAATGATTTTGAAATTATCAATATCATAAAAAGTCCGAAAATCAATTTTTTAACCCTTAGACCACTTTCTTCGCGGAATGTCACATCTATTTTAGTTTGTAGGTTGTACTCACCTACAATTTGTTGATAATTGTATTCATGTATTGGTCCGCAGTACTTAGGTAAGGCCTTAAATTTCGATTTGTGTGTGGTGAACAGATCTTGTAGACGATTTATGTGCAGAAAGGCGTTAATTCTCTATATTGTAGTTATCATTTCCATCCACCCAAGATACTCATAACATACCCCAGTACTAGATCCAAATTGTGAAGTTGCAGATTTTCTGCAAATGACAAATTCGAACTAAGAGTAGGAAAATTCGGCACTCCTCATTTTTGTTATATTTTATTTTATTCGTTTTATTTTATGTATTATTCTATTATTTCGTTATTCTTTGTATGTATTTATAATTTTAATATTATGAATTCAGGGCTGTTTTAATTTTGTGTTGTTTTCTAAGCTCTTAATTCCGTGGTCTTAAACAAAAGCGATGAGGATCGCCGTCACAAGATTCTTCCATTAAGGACAAAACGGATTATCTCTTTTGTTATCGCTTATTATTCTGACATCAAACGCTGAATATAAGATTCTGCCATTAAGGTTAGAACGGATTATGTATTTTGTTACAGCTTATCCTTCTGACATACAGGGTAGGATGGTTGATTCTGCCCATAAGGATAGTATAGATAATTATCTTCTTGTCATCTAAGAATGGAAAGTTGTGAACAGGCATTTGTTGGCACTTATGTTCTTTTTTGTGTATGTGTACTTTCTTTTATCGGAAGCATCGAAGAGCCATAATCGAGCCTGCAAGAAGGAATAAGGAGGCTCGTCTTTCTCCACCTCGAAACCAGGGTACAGCCAGTAGTGATAGCTGGAATTAAACGCTTGTCGCCTCTTCCCCACGGCGCGGCTGATAAGTTCTAGGAGGAGAAGAAAGGAACGATAGGATGTGCGAATCAGAAACGAACGTCATCGGCTGTCTTTCTCCTGGCCTTTCGATTTGAAAAAAATGAGTTGCGCGCATCATCCTTTCCCCCTAATTATGTGATTCCTCGCGTAAAAACGTGTTCCTGCTATGAACTAACCCCATATTATTTAACGCAGAATCTGTTTTCCTGTAATGGCTAAGTTATTCCTTTTCTTTTGATATATTATTATTATATTAATTTTATACTTTATTATCTAGCTTCTTGGCTAAATCATCCTGATATTGATTTGGTGCTTTAAAATAATTTTGTATTTTTGCTTATCTCACTATTTTATTGCTATGCTAAAGGGTTCGCTAATTTTGCATGGTTTTGGAAAAATCTCCTTTAATATCCTAATATCCCCAAGAATTGTTTGATCGCCTTAACAGTTCTGGGCTTAGGGATCTTCTTTATAGTGGTAATTTATTTTCTCCAGATTAGGTTTCATTCCATTGCTGCTGATGATGTGTCCTAAATTTCGGTGTGAAGAAAATCAAATTTTTCTAGTTTTAATTTGAAGTTCACTTCTCTCAGTCATTTGAACAGTCTCCGAACCTTTTTATCGTGTTCCTCTAGAGATTCCGAATCGATGACAATATCATTCAGGTATACTAAGGCCTCCGCACCAAGCATCCCCTTAAAAACATTGTCCATAAGACCATAAGGTGTTGAAAGATTTCGGCAACATTTTTTATACTAATGGGCATTCTTATGTGTTCGAAATGTCCATTTACTACGACAAACACTTGAAAATAGCGCGCTCATCCTAGATGGTCTAGTATTTCGTTAATATTAGATAAAGCATAGGCGTGCCGAGCACTATTTTATTAAAAACTCTGTATCCTATGACGACATTAGTGGCCCATTCAACGGTGATGTGAACGACGGATAACACCCCTCTTAAACTGTTTTTCAATTTGGATGTAAATTGGATCCAGTGCATCTAGGGGATGATGATATGGTTTCCACGGTATCACTGCATCATCAAGCGTCGGAATGTGATATTGGACCACTAAGTAGCCCTAAGGTACGGTCGTAATAGTCACTAAGACTCTCCGTTTTCTTCATTCGCAAATTTGCAATTGATTCAAAGTACCATTGATACATCTTCGTAGGAGCAAACCCTCTCTTCAGGTGGGTAATCAGGCCTTGTATTTTATTAAATCTTTTAACCTTAACGCTTTCCCTCGCAATCCCTTTTAACTTACTGAGTACTACCTTCACGAAGGAGGGTTCGGAGGTTTCCTTCACATAAACAGAGCCGTTCGCTACATTTTGAATAAAGTCTTTCAGGGGGGAGGGGCTTCAACCATCGAAAGTAGGGATATGGAAAGTGCATTGTTTCGGGGTCATCCACTGCAGTGCATAAGCCATAGCCTTACTCATGTCCATGGTTGGCGATCTGGTATTTTGATTCGTTATATTAGGTGTTGCATCGCCAAAAGGGGGGTACTTCGATTCAGGTCGGCGTTCGGACTCGTGTCGCCTTTCGGCTTTATTTACCTTCTAGTTTCGAACTAGTTTTGAATAGTGACTAACGATTGTCTCGAGTGCCCTATGTTCAGTGGCCTAATTTTGTCTTCAGTAATCCACCGGACCTTACCTCCTACCAAGTGTAAGTATTTGGATCAATAATAAGGTCGAAAGTACGCTATAATAAAAAAATGAGGCACGTAAAAAAAGGACACAATCTAACCGTAGTACAATACGATACGAAAGAATGACTTTGGAAAGCTCTTAGCATTACCTTCGTACACAGAAAATTTACAAACCTTCGCTGTACTTTTTTCTTAAGGTCGTTCCGCAACTTTCGCATTTACAATCATTAACTAAATAAATGAGTAACTCAATAAGGAAATTCAGTCTTAAAACCACAATCTCTGGGAATTGTTCTCTCTCTCTCTCTTTCTCTCTCTCTCCCTCTCTCTCTGTCTCTCTCGTATTCCTATCCGTAAATTAAAGGGGTTCTTACGAATTCAATTTTAATAAATTTTTTAATTCTTAGGGAAATCGACGAAGCACTTTTCATATGTTTTCTAACTCTGAACGAGATTTAGAGTAATCGTCTATTTTTCTTTAAGAAATTTCCCTCCAGATTTTCTCTTCAATGTTTATTCCGTTATCAGAATGACTTCGGTATATGGAGCATTATTTCTGAACTGCCCCAACTTTAAAAGCCATTTCTTTCGATTGCCTTCAAATTTGTAGAGTTTGTTTGCCTATATAATAGTAGTATACCCACCAATTTATCGACTTTTACTACCATCGCTCCTCGAACCACAGGGGGTGAAACTTGCATCCCCCGGGCAAAAAGGGAAATTTCAAATGGTCATAACTTCCTTTCTACAAATGCGAATGAAATTTTGTTTAAATGATTTCTGAAGGGTTTTTTATGTTCTCTCATTTTGTGAAATCTATTGTTTTTAATTGTCTAATTTTTATCAATAAATTGCCATATAAAAAGTTTATGGAACATTTTCTACTCTTCGGGCAAATTTTCTTTTTTTAAAGTATATTTAAACGAAGCCTTGACTTTTTTCTTATTAAAATGTTCCTTGCCATTCTGGGACTGAAAATAGTTATGTAGTTTTGTAAAGATATCCGAGGAACACCCTTCATCGTGCGCTCTTACAGGTTGGTCAGTCCTATTGGAGACGGGCTTGTATGCATGATTCTCCAGCGAAGCTGCTCTAAATTCATCGCAGTTTATTTAGTTCGTCTTTTTTCGCGCATTGTTTGCTTCTCTGAACTTAGGGCTTTCTGACTGTCTTCGGAAACAGATCATGTTCTGTTGCGAATGAAGTTTTTTGGTCATCTCTATGCGATCTTCTATAGAACTGAGAAGAATTACTGTTACCTTTAAATCATCCTTACCTTATTCAAATAACTCCATCGCAGTTAGGATTGGATTCTGTGCTGAGCGCTGTAAGCTAACTTGTGCCGCAAGTCTTTTCAAATTTTCAGTTGCCTGCAAATGTGTTTCTGCAGAAATTCCATAATCTTTTTTGTGATTTAAAAGATTTATGAAGACAATTTTATTTTTAAAATGCTGCATAGCTGCGTCTGTCACATAATACATTTTTTTAACAACGCTGAATTTTTTCTTGAAGTACTGGTTGATGAGCTTTTGAAATGTGTACATTGCTATAGAGTCATGACTATAAACAATTTGAGGTGATTGACATGCTAAAATGCCTCAGTTCGTTTACATCTTTGTAAGAAATAACTGATATAAATATAGTTGCTTGATTATTATTCCGATGGAAACATTGTGCAGCATTTTGAATGATTAAGGCATAATATTCAGCAAAGAGAGGCAAAATTAAGTACTCTTCTTCTTTTAGTATAACTTTAAGGTGCTTCCGAAACAAAACTTGTTGTTTCGCATAAAATGCGCATCAGCGTCTGCTATTTCGGTCTTTAAAGTGCTTTAAAATGTTCATAGTCAGGACCAAATTCGTATTCGTTAAAATGACAATTGTCTGTTAGTTCCCTCAGTTCAATATTTAATATAAATCGAATTTAACATTAACTTTACGTTTACTTGATAAACGCAGACACAAACATTGTGAGTTTCACTTGCCCCAGCTAAAACAAAGTACTTTGGTCTTAGTTGTGCAAATTTCAAAAATCCGATTTTCACATTTTCATATAGGGCTACAAATATGGCTTATAATTCTAAAAGATTGCACAGAATCAGTCACTTCTGTACTTGCTCACGAGTACCGTCTGGTTTTTTGAAAGACAGGAAACCTTTCTTACCTGGCATCTGTCGAATATTCTCGTCATCTTCGTCCAAGTTTATTACCAAATTTTCAGTTTCTTCTGCCAATTTGTACCCCTCGCTTGGCTTCCGGAAAAGTCAAGACTCCACTTTTGGCAACTAACTCTTTTGCTCTTCTGGCTTCTCGTTCAGATGCACCGAATTTCCGCATGGAAAGAAGCGACATGCGGCGCACTATAGTGTACGTGCTATAGTGTTCACGCGACTCATCGGCGTCGCCCCACTCGCTCACTCTCTCTCTCTCCCCCCGAGAGAGCGAGAAAGAGGGGGGGAGAGAAAGAGAGAGAGAGAGACTAGCCGAAACGGGGGGCGGG
>JAAAKG020031323.1:0-19595 GCA_010014905.2 Druon quercuslanigerum
CCCCCCCCCCCCCCCCCAACCAACCGTAAAAACCGCCTCCGCCCCCCCCCCCCCCCCCCATTGAGCTGTTACGTAATTTAAATACAGTCCCTTATGTCCCATGGCTGAAACAATACCAAAATTTTATCATACGACATCCTTCAAATAAATAAGTATTTTTTTATAGCACTTTTTGTTTATTAAAGTAAGCAACACATTTTGCTTTTTTCCGATTTCAATTATGACAGGAAAAAATTAATTTTTAATTAAAGAAAGTAATTGATCCTCGTAGTATTTTATCTGCAGAAGCTAATGCTGTCGGTGGTTTTATAAAAAAAATTAGGGCACGTCACAATTGCAAATTTAATATCTGTCCACATATGTGGATATTGGTCAGAAGAGGTTCAAAAAATTAGTATAAATAGGCGCCGTGTGCCTACAAAAAAGGGGCTTGTATCCAATTGAAGCGTTAATTAAGTCGTTTAAACCTCACCCTCCCATAATTACGCTCCCCTACTCACTCTACTACCCCTTCTCACTTTTCAACCTTCGCTTCTCCTCTCTTCCATAACTTTCGGCCACCTTTATTCCTCCTCTTCTCACTTCCTCAGCTAACACTCCCATTCCACCACTTCCCTTACTCAAAACCACTTCCTTTCCCCTACTCACACACACTACTCAACCAGCCCTTCGCTCACTTCTCTTACTTAACCCTCATTCACCCTTACTTTTCCTCCTATAATTTTCCCTCCTTCCTCAACCCACATTTCCTCTTACTTTTCATACCCCTCATTCTCCCTTCATACACTTCTGCTAGTTCCCGTCCCCCAATTCTCCCTACTTCCCCGCATAATGTTCACTACTTTTCATCTTAGGAATTCCCCTCTCGCTTACTAATTTACCCTCACTTCCCCGATTTAGACAATCCTTATTTCCATTTTCTAATTTCTTTTTATTCATTTCCACTCAACCCCCTACTGCCTGTTCCCCACACCCCCTGCTTCCTTACACTAATTTCACCTCACTCTCCCTCATTAGAAAAAGTACGGCAGATGAACGGACAGACACACGAACGAAACTATAGGAATTTCTGCACAGGGCGATGAAACCCTAAAAGTTGACTATAGTTACTTTATCAAAAGAGAGCGAATGCCGAAATTCCCTGACTTTTGCAAAAGTTTTTTCAAAATTCCTAACCAAAATTCAATAATTGAATGAATTCAGAAGCATGTGCCCATGAATGGTTAACTCCTTGACATTTATAAGTAAAACATAATCCAAACTGCAAGTAAAAATTATTTCTGACAACGAACGAGAACTGTGACATGTTGAGTAAATGGCAAAGGCTTTATCGTTAAGCCTTTGTCTTTGCTTTGTCCATCCACAATGCACAATAAAAGGTCGCTTCTACAAAGGCAAGTTGTAGGAATTTTACCGGAAACAGAATCCCAGAGTTGTTTCTTTGAAAACCATTGTTCCGGAATTACGATTTCCGATCCACAGTTCCATTGAGAAGATTGCTTCGGTGCAAGCGTTTGACTTTTTATAATTGTAGAAAGCTTCGATCAATGCTGGCGTGAACCTTTGTTAACAGACCGCATTACATGATAAATTTTTCCGATAGTAATTATACACTCGAAAAAATATTTATAAAGGATACCAACAATATTTTCAAGCATTGTTTTCCAGGTTGAATACAATTGAAAAGATAAATACTCGCAGATAAATTCCAGAAATAAGAGTGAATTTTAGAAAAAAAAGAATATTCAGAAAATCATAAAACTTGCTCAAATATTCTTGATTGTTTCAAAACATTCAAAAGGTATTAGAAAATTCCAAATATTTCAGAACATCATTATAATCTAGAAAATTCTGGAAAATTTCAAAAGGTTTCAGAATATTTCAGAAAAGTCCAAAGCATTTTATAATCCCGTGTGGAAATTTCCCAGCTTGGCCTACATATTTGTCCGTTTATTTTTTTCTACAAAGAATTCTAAGTGCGCTCACTAAGTTAAAAAACAAAAATTAGTCCAGGAACAAAGATTAAATTATTATAAAAAATTCCAAAAGAGATTGGTCACATAATCTTTTTTAACTTCTTTTATTAGTTGCCCTCTAGAGGCCCCACAATGGCCTCCCATTGTGAAAACGCCTAGCTGGACCCTCGCAGGGGCCTTCTTATTCGTCCCTTAATTTTTTTCCGATCACCAATTAAAAACAAATAAAAAAGATACTCTAAAAACAAAGATTAAATTTTTATAATAAATTCCCAAAAAACATTTTTATCATAATATTTTTTACCTTGTTTGGGGAATAAGATGATTTTTAAGCTTCTTTTATAAAAACTGGGTCATGGGAATAGAAGATAAATCATACAATTTAGTGCTTCACATTTGTAATAACACTTCAAAAACCCATGTGAAAAAAACCGTTTAGCCTCCCTTAGAATGATGGCCCCCGGCAGGGGCCCGCGTGGGTGATCACGCGAAGAAAATCTGCAAAGGCCCCCGCGGGTGATCACGCAAGAAAATCTACAAAGGCTCGTTTGCCACCATGGATTGCTAAAATTCGTTGTAAAAATATTAAATGATTATAACAAATTTTAAAAAAAGTTTTAAAATAGTCTAAATCGGAGAAAAACAGAAATATTACACGAAGAAAATTTGCAATCATTTTAAATTAATTATTAAACAATTATTTTGTTGATAATCCCGTTAACAGTTCGTATATTTTACATTCGTATAACATCGTTTGGTAATAAATATTTAATTAGAAAAAAAAGTTTCAATTCGGGTGTTTTAACTTTTTTTAGCTGTACCTTATGAGGATGGCTTTTTCATCAAGTTTCAACTCGTACGTTTAGCGCAATGGTTAAGGTTCCCGACTGCTAGATTGATAGATATATAGGCATAGGTTCGATGCCCCGTAGCGTTAGAAATTTTATTTGTCATATGATGTTTAAAAATATAATATATATATATATATATATATATATTCAATCTACACAGGAACATTATTATTTAATGTCAAAATACTCGCAATAAATTAATATTTCTTTTTTTATTATCTTTTTTGTATGAACCATGTGGGCTTTACAGGAGGCTTATCTGGGCACTACAGTGGGCCACTTTATTGGCCCTTCATGGGCAACCGACATGGGGCCTTCGAAGGTGAGCAAGTCAAAACTATGTGGGCTCTTGGTAGTTTCCCAACGTAGGGCCAACGTATCAAGGGGTCAAATTACGATGGCCCTCGCAGGGGCCAACTAAAACTTTCCACACGGAATATTTTAAAACACTCTAGAATTTTCAAATAATTGTAAAAAAAAAATTAAATACAATTTTTAATCATTCTAGAAACTTTCAGACTTAAAAAAAACATTTCAAAAATCCACAAAAACTTAGAAAATTTGAAAAATGTCAAGAAACGTCCACAATTTTTACTGACTTTTAGATTCAGATCCCAATTTTCCAAAATTATGGCGGAGGGAAGATAGTTGAATTAGTTAATTCGTTTGAGCTAAACAAAAAATATGTGGCTTAACAACAACAAAAAATAAACAAAATAATTTTGAAATCGTTTAATATCATCTGTTCTCTCGTTTTTGCATAAAAATTAAAAAAACATGTTTTTTTATTGACTCCTATGAACACATGTTTACAAAATTTGAATACGTTGAATCTGAAAGCCCTACTAAATATGAAAGACCATTTCTGAAAATTCTAGAATGCTGAAAATTAAAAAATAACCGCACTTAAATTATCACTTACGTTAGCGTTTGATCATGAATTTTACTTGATGACAGTTCGCGATCGCCTGTCCTCGGGGGTTTCATTCATTTCCAGATGAGAGCGCCTCTTCAAAGAAAATTTTTAACTAAATTGTCGTCTGCTACTATAGGAATATTAATTCTACAACTTCCCGCATTTAGCGTTATTATCTGGGCATAAATCAAAATCAGGGGATAGGCGATCGCGGTTTAATTATCCACCATCCCCGCCGAATATAATTACAATTTGAGCGAGATTTGGAATCTATTAATAATTTTCTATGTTTGTATTTTTCGTCGGGAAATGGTATTTTTATTGATAACGAATTTTATTGTATAGAAGATTCACATGTTGGAACTTTTTTCGGGAATAATTATTGGAGATCCAACAATTTTTCGCGAAAAAAGTAATGGATCCTATAATTACAAATACTGTTTTTTCGTAAGGGTTGGGTTAAGTTTGAGTTTAAAGTCGAAAGTTCACATTTTCAAGCAAACATTATTAGATAAGAGCGTGCTTGTTTTCTGACACTGTAAAAAATCAAATCGTCTAAAAATACTTGATTCCATGCAGCGAACAACTAGATCCTGATTCTGTATACGGACTCACTTGAATTTTATTCTATATTAAATGAACCATTTTATATGATAATTCGCATCTTTGAAATTTAAATTTACTGTAAGAATATTTTTCCTAATAAACTGTAACATTTATACATAGCGAAAACAACCCTACAGTAGACCATGATTTATACACAGTGAAAAAATAGTATAAATTTTGTTGCAGAGCATTTTGCTCCAACGATTATTTCACTCTCAAGATTATAATAATCTGTTTATTCGGATCAATTTGATCTTATTTTTTGTTTCATTTCAAAAATCTTGCTTCATTGAGGATACAAGTATTTTTTAATCTTCTTCTTTATTGGCTCAATTTAGCTGGTTCTGATTTAAAATAAAAAATCTTTCCTTGGTCAAAATATTAACTATTAGTACTATTAACTATTTTAGTTGAAAATTCACAAAACTTGTTTTAAATTTAAGCTACTTTGTGAATCCATAAGACACAGTAAGATTTAACCAAAACCTTCTCACCCCAAATCTTCTTACGTTATTTTTAGATAACACCTAAATAAATTCACAAAAAACATTAGTCTTAAAAATTACGTGAGATAAGAGGAATCAGGGAATCTAAACAAAAGGTCTGACAAATTTTCAAATTTTAAATTTGATACCTTAAATCTTCGCCCCCTCCCTGGGTCCGCTCTTGTTGATGACAAATTGCAATTATCAAGAAATGAATATTCGGCCATGTGCAGAAGCAATACCAGCAATGATTATCTATTGATGGATAGAGGTGTCAAAATCTAACCTGAAACAAGACAATTAACAGCTAATTGACTAACTTCCTAATATTTTTTTCTATCAATTGAATATTCTTTTTGTAAACTGTTTCAATTCAACGCTTTTGAATTCTGTTCTATATCTACTGTATGATATTTTCCCCTATGTCTCATATTTTCATAACTGAACTCTGGTCTTTACTCCAGTTTATAAAAGTTTCACACTTTAAATTGCCGTTTGTAATAACTAATAAATTGCAATCTAGGGATATCGAAAATCGATTGGCGTGAAGTGCAGTCAGCGTTCTGGTTTAAACGCTCCCAGCAGCACATCTTACAGTGTGAGTTTCCGCTACATCTATTCACTTCCAATTTCCACCAGGTATCCTCATTCGCGCACCTTTAAGTATATCGGCAAACCCATCAAAACCAATTGCTTTCCTAAGTTTACAGAATTTTCTATGCACTCCAAGTGTATTCTATTATATCTATACGTTTACTTGTTAGCGATAAAAGAGAATTCTACTGTCCGGATGAAGAAACTACACTGGTAGAAATGATTGGGGATTGTTAACCATATGATTATGGTTGAGAACTTTTATCTAAGTTAATTTAAAAATATTGCCTTCTCAGTCAGACGTACATTCAGAAAAATGTTTGTTTGAATCAAAATAAACATTTGTTTGGCTCTGTATCAAAGCTAGAATTTTTGTTTGATTTAAAAAAAATTTGTTTGAATTGAACAGTGGTTTGTTTGAATCAAACAAATATTTGTTTGGCCCTATATCAAGGAAAAGTTTTTTTTGATTTAAACAAACGTTTTGAGTCTATCTCTATTTCGAATCATACATATAGAAGTTACACGAATACTGGTATGGTGAAAGTAGGATGCTTCATTTGGAAATTCATTTTTCCCAAGAAAAAAGGCATCTGGAGTATGATTGGATCACCCAAAGTTGTGACTGAACGAAAGCTTCCTTACTTCGCTGCCAGAATATGCCACCTGGCATAATCTAAAGCAACGCTTTAGCGCTTGGACACGCGCCCCCTGATACAGAAGTTAATTAACAAATTAGGGATAAGTATCCATTAATACAATTTTTTTAAGTAAAAATAAGGGATAATGTGATTGTGCTGCAAAAAGGATATTACTTATAAACACTTGATTATTATGAAGTTCAACACTAAAAGAAAAGCTTAGGGACACTCAAAAAAATGTACTCTTGTGGCAAAATGATATTTCTTGACGTAAATGAAATTTCTTTTTAGTGTTAAGGTTACGAGGATTTTCATTTGTCTCAACAGGAATCCTTTTGTAGCAAAAGTTTTCCTTGTGCGACTAACTTCACCTAATCTTGCAGTCAAATAATTCTCTTTGTGTAATAAATGTATTCACGTCGTTCAAAACAAAAAAGAGAAGAGGACAATGCTTTTGTTTCAAGACAACTTTTTCTCTGAGTAGATTATTAGCCATGCGATTATGGTTGAGAATTCTTATCTGAGCTAGTCAAAAAATATTTCCTTCTCCACCGGACGCATCTCTATTTTTATGTTTCTCTTCAAGAGTTCTCAAGAAAAGCTTTTGTTGATAACAAATCATTTGTGGAGATGTGCTGCTTTCCTGATAGAGAAACTTAACATCTAAAATTTTCCAACACTTATTAAATAATAAAATTATGATAAAATTAATAATTTACCATTAAACTAAAATTATTTGTTAAGTTTTGCTAATACAAAATACATGATTTTTAGGAAAAAAATTTATTTTATCATTCAAACTGTTGTATAAGTACAAAATAAAATAAAAGAGTGTAGCGAAAAGTGTAGCGAAGAGTGGGGTACAGCGCAGGGATTTGAATAAAATGCCCTATAAATTTCAATTGAGATGTCAATTTTATATCTGTATTTTTTAACGTGAGGCTCACATTATCAGGTGACATGTGTCATTACTCAACGCCGTTTTTTATTTTTGAGACAAATAAAAATCCGCTTAACCTTAAATTTCAGAGAAAATTCCATTTGTGTTAGGAGTATTCTTTTACCACAGGAGGCGATAAATGTTGTCCTATAAAGTATAAATTGGAAACGGAAGCTTCATTAATGCAACTCCATTCCGTAGTTTGTAACTACGAGAGAGTGGAACGACAAATAAATGGAAATAACCGGCTTTAAACGAAGTTGCAGGCGCTGGTAAATATTAGCTCGAGTTGAACTTTCTAGGAAATGGGATATGATTAAGGTAACTTTAAAGAGCTATAACTAGGTTTAGTTTGATTCTCACTTTTTATTCATCTTCTTCTGTCGTTTTAGTTTTTTGAATCTTTTTAGTCATTTAACATTTCCCAATGTGAAATTTTACGCCTGTTATATAAAAAACATCTTGAAAATGAACTTTTTTATTGGGGCCATTTAAAATTTGGAGATTTTCAAATTAGATGCTATAAAGAATTATTAACTTTAAATAGCACGTCTTCAAACTCCCATAATTTAATTATAAAATATAAAATTAGACCAAAATACAACAATACATAGAATCGATATTTTTTACAATTTTTTACATTCTCATCTAGAGGAGGTATTAGATTCGTGTAAAATTTGCCCCCCCCCCCCCGGTTTTTATCAAATGTCCCCGTTTTGAGACCCCCTGAACCCGAAAAACAGGTTTCTACGAATGTGTCTATCTTCCTGTATGTATGTATGTCTGTATGTATGTCTGTATGTATGTATGTCTGGCTGTGAGCACGATAACTTTCGATAAAATGAACAATTGAATTGGCCTTTGGTATATTCTTTAAGTGTCTCAAATTGCAGGTCAAGTTCGTTAGGATGAAAATTCAAAAAGTGAACACATTTTGAACATTTTTGGGAACACTTTTTTTCAAGATTTGGAAATTTTATGTACAGTTATTAGTAGTACGCGAAAAGACTAACAATTTATGACAATGACTTTTTTCGATGATACAAAATTACCGGAGTTATAGCAGTTTCAAAATCCAAAAAAATAAACGAAAATAAACATTTTAAGCCAAACAACGCACGATATCAAAAAAGTCAAGAGAGGAAAAACGTTGTTTTTAAAAGCCCTACAAGATTATCATAATAATTTTTTGAATTTCTTCGAAAAATCGAAAATTCAAATTTTGATCGCAGAAAAAATAATAAAAAATTAAATATTTTATTTTGCGGTCAAACTGTAAAAGATACAAAGAAATATATGAACACAAAAATTATGCAGCTAAAAAAGATCTACAAATTTGTTGTAAATCACTTTTTGATAAAACGCTTACTTTTTATTTTATTCGTAAAAAACAAAATTAGCAATTAAAAAAAAAATTATCAAAGCTATATCAATTTCCAAATCCAAAAAAAAAAGAAACGAAAATTAGCATTATCGGCCAAACAATACAAGATTAAAAAAAAGTCAATAAGAGAAAAAATAATGAAAAATCATAAATTCCATTTTATGGACAAACTATGAAAGATACGAAAGATGATGATTGGACAAAAATTGTGCACTCAAAAAAAATATACAAATTTTTTATGGGCCACTTTTTAAAATAATACATTTCTAGGGGTAGCTGCGAATGAAGATTAGTGAAAAATAAAGAATAAATGATAAAGTCATGTTAATGGACAAAATTTGTACTTTATTTTGCAATATCTGAATAAGCAGTCTCGGGCCAAAGTAAAGAATTTAATATAATGCATTTTTTAATTATTCTGCAAATTTAATATAATATTTAATTCAATATTTAATGTAATAGAATTTTGTTTGTATATATACATTAATTACGTGTTACATTCTCATCGACAATTTGACGTGAAAGCGCAAATCATTTCAATAATTATTTGCAAATTTATTATATGTATATGTTACAAAAATGACCTGGATACTATTTTCCCACCTTTTACAGAGAGTAGGAAAAAATCTTTCTGATTGTATAATTTATTAGCAAGGTACAGAAATATACGCTGAAGTAAAGGAATTTCCTTCTTCATTTGAAGTCGCTCAAACTTGCAAGCGAAGCGAAATTATATTTGTTTGACGAGGATACCGAAAATGTTGTTTGTTTTTACGTATTTCTAACGGCTTAGGAGATCCTTCTAGAATCTGAATTTTTAATTAAAAATGTCTAATTTAATAATAACAAATTTTTCATTCATCAATTTTAATTTCATTTATGAGTAGAAAAATGTTCGACCGTTTCAGCCAAGACAAGGCTCGTCTTGAGACAAGCAAACGCTGTCTTACCTCCCGTGACCATAAACGTAAGACGAAGACTTATGTCTCGACTCAATTTTGAGACACAGCCAGACATCGATGTACTGGAGACGGACTCAAGACATCACCAAGTCGAACTCAAGTCGAAGCATTTTTACTCGGGAGATGAAAGAACTGCGCAATTTGAACTGTATTTAGTTGAACATTCATCTTTACAGGGCAAAATTGTACTATGCTGAAGATTCGACTTTTTAGTTAGGAAAACAACTGTCTGTACTTGAAGTTGATTCTTTTTTGCTTAAAAAATTCAACTATTTGGTTGAAAAATCTCTCTTTCAGTTGAAACATCTTTTCGGGTTTAAAAGTCAACTATAGTATTCTAAAAAATTCGACTTTTTAGCTTTTAAATTTCAACATTTTCGTTGAGAATTGACTTCTTTTGGTAGAACATTAATCTTTTTTATTTAACAAATCAACTATTTTGTTAAAAATGCAATATCTTTTGATTATCTTGTTTGTTAAAATCTTTATGTATGTATGTTTCGCATTTTACTTTAAGCGACTATCAAATGAAATCGAACAAACGAATGTTTACTCAAAAGGACTAATTAAACTATTTAAACTTATAATTAATTTCTCTTGATATCAAATCACAAAGCCGTGCAATTTCCTCGTCACTGAAAGTTAATTCTAGAAATATAAATAATAAAATCCATGCAGCGCTTGAACATAAAACTCAATGAATTTTTAACAGTAAAAAATCAGCCTGAATGCCAGAAATGGTCACCACGTCAGATAATAAATCTAACTTCATACTAAGTTATCTTTATGATTACACTGCACGAACGATTTAATAACGCTCATGTATGCTATATTTTTAATGAAAAAATATGGAGGATAAAATCGGTATAAAATGATCATTTCAAAGGTAACAAAAGGTTTATCTGATGCTAAATTCTCATATTTAAAAACATATGTTTGGAAAATTGGTTGAAAATGTTCTGTTTAATTTTCAAAACTTTAAACCCGATACTTCATTTCGTGTGCCATGTGTCAAGCCCAAAAAATAATGTTACAATTTTCATTCTACTTTGGATTTCAATTGGTAAAAAATTTAAGTACTTTGTTGAAAATGCAATTTTTTTTGTTCAGAACTTACCTTTTTAGGTAAACAAATTTAACTACAAACTTTGATGAAATTTAAACTACTTTGTTCAAATTTCATTTTTTGTCGTTGTTAGAAATTCATTTTTTTTTAACAATTTAACTGTTTGTTGAAAATTCATTTGACTGGATCCATTTCAAATCAGGCAGGTTCTACACTTGAAGTCGCAGAATCTCTCGGGAATAAAATATGTTGTTTTTTAGAAGAAATTAGGCAACACGTAGTTTTGTGATGTGTGTAAACAAAAATTCATGAAGTTATGTGTATTTGAATTTTGTTGGTTAGTTTAAAAAAAACGCAATTTTTTCTTTATATTTGAATAACTTTGGACCAAATTAAGATACTTAAGATTTCTGTCCACGTTCCGGTAGAGTTTATGGCCTTCTTTCGAAATGCGCAAGAAAGTTTAGAAAATGTTTTAAATTAACAAAATATCAGCGGTTTTTTCTATACTTATATTTTTTGATATTTCCTTGTGAGTTTTAAGTGGAGTGAATAAATAAATAGTTTGCACATTTAAAAAAAGTTCTACTTGACCAAAAAAATGGCTAAGCCCGCATAAAACTTATAGAATATCTTTTAACATTAACAAAAATTTGTAAAAAAAAAATTTTTAATAGAAAAGTTGGTGTTTGCCCCTTTTCACAGAAATGGCCCATATATTTCTAGTCCTTCAACTTGTTTTTTTATTTTTATCTATCATTCTGTGATAGTTTAATGTCTATGCAAATGTAGATTCACAATAATGGGAAAAACTCGAAGAATAAATTGAAATGCCAAACGAAGTGTTTCCTGCTTTTGAAACTGTCAGAAAAGCAATTTATAATATAATTAATAACAGTTTTTTACAGTTCAAAGAATTGGCTGCCCTGCTGCAAATGAAGTTTCCTGAAAGAAATATTGATTTTTTTTATTTGTCTCGGAAACGGTTTTGCGAATTCGATCGAATTTGATGTTACGAAAAAAAATTCTCCTAGCCACAAAAGTCATTTACACCGAATAAAACTCACAAGATATTTTCCTTATGATAGTATGAGTTCAAAAGAAAATTGACAAACAATGTAAGTATGAAATTTTAGGGAAGATCTACTTTTAGTATTTTTAGAAAAACAGCCAATATTTTGCTAATTTAAAACATTTTCTAAACTTTCTCGCAAAAGTTATATAACTTTAAAAGAACTGTATGTTCGATTGAAAAACGAAGCAAAAAAATTCAAATACGCATAATTTCGTAAATTTTAAGTGTAGAAACCGCCCGATTTGAATTGGATTCGGCATTTTATTTTATTTGAAAATGTATACTTTTGAGTTAAAAATTTAACTACTTGATTTAAAAATGTATCTTTTTCAGTTCAAACACAAAAAACTAAACCATTTATATAAAAATTCGTTATTTTTAGAATAGAACTAATTTTTTAAACTGATGATGTAACTATTTCATGATCTTTTCTCATTGAAAACTTAAAAGTTTGTCCTTTTTGATAGACCTTAATCTTTTTAGATGAAACCTAATCCTTGTTGGTTAAAACATAACCGTCTGGTTGAAAATTAAACTAGTTTTTTTTTAAACTTATTTTTTTTGTAGAAAATTAATTTTTTATTGCAAATTTCATATTTTTGGGTCGAAAATTAAACTTTTTATAGTTAATTCATCTGTTTTGCTTCCAAAGCCAACAATTTTCTTGAATATTAAGTTATTTCGTTAAAAATGAACTATTTTGTTTAGAGTTTATATATTTAGTTGAAAATAAAAAATTATGGTAGGAAATTGAACTATTTGGTTAAAAATTAAACTATCTATTTGACAATTGAACTTTTTGGAGGGAAATAATTTTGTTATTGAAAACTCATATTTTTGGGTTAAAAATCGACTGTTTGTCTTCAAAATTCAACAAACGTTTTGGAAAACGTAGTTTGTTGATAATTCATCTTTCGTAGTAGAACATTAAGCTTCTTGGTGAAAAAGTCCTCTTTTTATTTGAAAATTCATCTATATATATGGAAAAAAATTAATATATTTTGCAGAAAATTCGTTTTTTTGGGTAGAAAATTAATCTTGTTTATTGAAAGTTCATCTTTTTGGTTGAGGATTCAATTATTTTGTTAAAATTAATTCACCTGATACAATTAATTCTTCAAACTGAAAATTTGATGATACCATTTAAGGTTAAAAATGTCTATTTTTTACTTAAATATTAATCTTTTTCAATTGAATATTTATCTGTTGCGTCTTCAAAGTCAGCATTCGAATTTTTTCCTTGAAAAC
This sequence comes from Druon quercuslanigerum, assembly GCA_010014905.2. Lineage (NCBI taxonomy): Eukaryota > Metazoa > Arthropoda > Insecta > Hymenoptera > Cynipidae > Druon > Druon quercuslanigerum. The sequence continues at coordinate 12,745 of JAAAKG020031323.1, forward strand.
TGAACTTTTTTTGTTGAAGCTTCATCTTTTCGGGTGGAAGATTAATCTTCGTGGGAAACTCGTCAAACTGGTTAACAAATCAACTATATTTTGTTCAAATTACATTGACATAATGACAACTCAACTCACTAGAAAAGCAAAAAATACGTTAAAACGCAAAATAAACATGAAGTTCGGGTTCAGCTAACGACTACTATTCTTTCGGGGGGGGGGGGGACAAAACTACGCTTTTAACGAGGAGGAGAGGGGAGGGCGAAAAAGGATTCTTAAAGGGGGAGTGGGGTCCAAAAATCGCCCAAAACAGCGTTGCGTGATATACGGAAGACACCTAATGAAGGTGATAAAACAAAATTGTATTGCATTTTAAATAAAAAGTAGATCACGGCTTCAGCGTGACTCAAATGGTATTGTGATTGTCTTATATCCCAACACTGCACCCTTGGCGGCTAGTGCTGGTAGCCAAGCTGGCGCGGGTTCGATTCCCATAGCAGGAAGAGAGGCAGGAAGTTTTTTGAGATAAATGGTATGGTACAGTCACTAATGACGATGGCATTTGGTGCTACTATAAAAATTCTATTTTTTGAAAAAGCGGACCATTACTCAATCGCTTAAAGTGAATGGCAAAATCAGGATTCTGGCGATAATTATATATTGATTCTTGACGAACGCAGCTGTCAACAGTTGGTAGACGATGAATCAGAAACGAAGCGTTATCAATCACAAATGATTTCCACCCAATATTTAGTACATCACGGTCTCGTAAAGCTACTGCTGCTGCGCCTAAGGTTATCGATTTTAGTCACAGTTCAAGCAATCCTATTATACTCGTAGCTCATGTTAACTAACTTTACGTCTGCTTGGTATATCAAACATGGATCAATACATAGATGCATTCTATCACAAAGTTTGGAACCGCTAATTTATCGGTTATAATCACTGATTGCTATTTCACATCCAGCTTCCTATTTTGCACAACGAATGCATATTCCCAATAGGCGCAATTTGCGATTAAATTGGATCTTGGATTTAATGCACGAGCTCTTTTGCAAAATAAACTTTACCAATTAACTCCCAATACTCACTGAGTAAGTTCATATGAGTTCAAGTGGGAATAATTCTAACTTGGTTAAGATATATTTTTAAAGAGAAACATAAAAGTAGTGAGGAAAAATATTCAACAATTGGTTCCGGATAAAAATATTTGGCCATGATTTTGTCTTGGGTAAGAGACTAATCCAAGACAATTTCAAGTTATGTTGCATGTCTAGCTCGTGAAATGGAACCAGACTATTCTGGATGTCTTCATTATTATATATCATTATAATATATTGTATATCATTTTCATGAGATTTTTTTTTATAAATGAGTAATTTCGTTTGCCTAGAATAATTATGTTGTTTGTATGGAGAGTCTAACAATTTTGTCCAGTATTTCTGATTTCCACCAGTTCATTAGATACTTGTAGAAAGTGACAGTTTCAATATTTTTGTAGAAAATTTCATTTACCAGCAGACTCTTAAGTCAAAATGTTCCGAGTTCTTAATAAAAAAATCAGTTATTACAAAATTAAAAGTTTGATCGGTTGTAAAATTGTAATCCTTGGCAGAAGTAAACTGTTTCTTCTAACCGATCCGGAACTGGAAGGCACGGTCAGCAGTAATAAATCCAAACAATAAACAATCCTTCCGTGTTTCGGAACAAGTCTACCTGTTCTATTCTTGGCCGCAGCTGTATACGAGGGCTGTCCCAAAAGTATCCAACCTACATTCATATCTTCGCGCGGAGAGACTTAGACGACCTCTGGAGGGTACGAACGTCACCAGCAACTCCTAACCTTCTCGTCAGTAGCCCGAGATACCAATAAAACAACTAAGTTCCCGCGCAGCGTGCCTTTGTTTACATCGACTTTTTTGCGTTCGCCGCAATTCCCATGGTTATGATCCTGAATCAAAACAACTATCTTCCCAATTGAAGCTTCCTTTCGAGCCTCGGCCGAAAAAAGCGCGTCAAACTCGAAGCAACATCATGTCAATGTTGATTGTTTTTTTTTTTTCGATTATGAGAGCCTTGTGCATCATGAATATGCTCCTACAGGCCAAAAAATCAACAAAGAGTACTACGTTGAAGTTCTAAAAAGATTGCGTGATGCAATCAGGAGAAAACGATGGCAACTTTGGGAAACCGGTGATTGGCTTCTTCATCACGGCAATGCTCCAGCGCACGCATCAAATCTTGTGCAGCAGTATTTATTGAAACACAGTGTTGCGCAGCTCCGCCAGCCTCCATACAGTCCCGACATAGCTCCCTGCGACTTTTGGATGTTTCCTCGATTAAAAATGCTGCTTGAGGGACATCGATTCGACAATAAAGAGACTGTTGAAACTAATGCGATGAATTCACTAAAGGCGATTCCGAAGTCTGATTTTCAAGAGTTCTTTAATAAGTAAAAACATCGATATGAGCATCTTGTTCAATTAAACACGGACTACTTTGAAGGATGCCACCCCCCGGATGAACGAGAATAAATCAAGCGCCGAGACATGGAGGTAGGTCGGATACTTTTGGGACAGCCTTCGTATCTCCATGTATAGCTGATGAGACGGAACCAGACATCATGTTCTTGAAGACATACTGAAGACATTCAAGACAAAATCAAGACCTAATAAAATAAAATATTTTTACTTGGGTTGGAGCATAAAAATAGGGAAAATAAGATGATTTTTACGAAAATAAAGTAATCACAGGGTATAAAATTCTTTTTAATAAAATGAATCTAGGTACCATATTGCTGAGATTACAAGTGTTGAATCTTCAAACCAAAAAATGAATTATCTACAAAACAGTTACATTTCGAACTACAAAACTATTGAATTTTCAAGCCAAAAGTATGAGTTTCCAACCAAACAACTGAATTTTTAATTCACAAATATGAATCGTAAAAAAAAAGTTAATTTTCCACTAAATGATTAATTACTTAAACGAGAAATATTAACTTTTAACCAAACAATTGAGTTTTTAACCAAAAAGAAGAAATTTCCAACAAAAGAAATGAATTTCAAACAAAATAATAGTTTAGTTTTAAAACTATATAGCCGTATTAACTTAATTGATTTTAATTCCGAGAAGATTAGTTTTCAACAAAAAGTTAATTTTCAAGAAAATAGTTTCATTTTTAAACAGAAGCGTTATTTTTCAAGCAAAGACTTCCATTATAATCAAATAGTTGAACTTTGCAGCAAAGGAGAGTTGAATTCACAACCATAAGAAATATTTTTCAGTAAGAAAGAACAAAAATTCAATCAAACTGTTGAATTCTTAAACCAAACCGGTAAATCCTCTGCAAAAGAGTTGAATTTTTAACGAAACAGTTAAATTTCTACCAAACTATTGACGCTTCAAGTAAAAAAGACTAATTTTCTGCCACACACTTGAATTTTTAACCTGAAAAAATGGAATATCAACAAAAAAATTAGTTTACAATCAAATAGTTGACCTCTCAAACAAAAAATATGAAATTTCTATCAAAAGAGATGAATTTCCAACAAAATAATTTGGTTTAATGCTAAGAAGCGAAATTAATTGAATTGGTTGTGAACCCAAAAAGATTGATTTTCAACAAAAAAGTCGATTTCCAACCAAATAATTTACTTTTTTTACAAAGAGTTGAAATTTCAACAAAAACAGATGAAAATTGTTTTTTCACAAAGTAGTTCCAACTTTCAACGAAGTAGTTGAATTTTTAATAGGAGTTGCATTTTTAAACAAACGAGATACATTTTGAATCGAGTTTAGTAGGTCGGAAACAAATTTGGAAAAATAAAATAGAATTGGGCAAAAATAAATTAAGAATTAAGCCTTCTTCTTAATTGGAAAGTTTGTTTTGTTGTTCTTTTTTATCAGTGTTTGTTCCTATATATATATATATATTTGGTGAATATGATACCTCAGAAAAGTTGAGTTTGCATTTGAGGGGTTTCAGCGAGTATTTACATGGGAAATTATATAGTATGATCGCATTTAAAAGTTCTCTTTATAAATACGGTATATTCATTGAACACAATCCAAAGGGGAGTTTGCATTTCACACAGTTCGATTTTACACGTCGTACGAATAAAATTTACCTCTGGTTTAAAAAAGAATCTTAACACTGAGGTCCCTCAACCGCATTCTTTAAAAAAAAGGAAAAGCAGCTATGTAAAAACTCAATCATGTAATCGGACTATTATTTGATTTAAAAAACCATGAAACTCAGATTTTAATCAATTTGTTAGTAGTAACTTTTCCTGCCTCTCTTCAATCCCGATTAATCTACGAATTTCGAGTTAGAACGTAAAGCGATTATAGGGATTTTATTTGGTACGTCGAATACAAAAAAGAGGAAGACAAAAGAAATTAATTCCATCAGAGTGCTTCGATACGCACATGAAAAAACTTTTTGCAGACTGATGTTCACTTTCAAGATAAGTTTTATCCCGTTATCAATGGAGCGACAAATTTCCCTCATTAAAGATATATATTTTAGACCTTCGATTCTAAAACTGGTTATGTTTTTATAAATAGGAGTTAATAAAACTTGATGCTTTAGAGATTAGAGTACTTGATAAGTTGTTGGTAATCGCATAAGAATGCTCTAAATGTTTTTTAAATTCCTTTTTTGGGCATTGTAATGCACCCTCTCGACAGCGTATTCTTAGCACACCTGCAACCCCTTTATATTGTTTCCTAAGAATCTTTCGCACACAATTTATTCGAACAATTCCTCCTTTCTCCAATGTACTTTGAACCACTCGTTATAGCTCACTCTTCATGCTACTATTATGCACAATAATCAATAGAAAAGTACATCTGAAGTGGAACAAACAATTTGTTTACTTTAGAAACTATCGCCACATTTAAAAATTAAATTTTATAGAATAATATACCTACTTTCAAAAAAAAAATATTGCTGAATTCATAATATAAATTTATAAATACTAATCATAATAACAAAAAGAAGTCACCAAAGAATAAGCGTGAAGCATTTTTATTTTGAGAAAAACAAATCTTATTTTAAGTACACAAAATAAGCTGCAATGCAAATAATCCCGCTGTTTTTTTCTGAAATATATGAGTTTTTTGGGTAAAATTAATTTATATTTTTTGTAAAAATAGATTTGAATTTTATATATTTCTAGGAGGGTTCAATACTTTTTTCTTAAAATATTTAAAACTTTTACAAAATATCTAAAAGTAATAAACAATAAAGAAAACTTGAGTGTAAAATCGCTTCAATAACCTTAATGACAAAAAACAATATTCTTCTATACAAAAACTTCTATAAAACTCAAAGTTTTCAGTTGTTGACATTTCTTTTATAATACTTTTTTACTAAGCTAAAAATTCCTCCACATAATGCAGTTTTCCATTAATTTAGAATTCTTTTATTGTAATTTTTTGCTCATCTTTTAATTTATAATAACAATTTATGAAAAATAATCTAAAATAAGTAAAGAACATTTTTGTTTGTTTGAATTTTAAATATTTTAAAAAAGGTTCCATACATCATGTTTGTTTTCAGTTTAAAATAATTCAAAATCATAAGAAAAAAGTATTCTGTAATGAAATTCAAGTACAAGAACTTTCAGATTTAAAATGACTAAGGTTCATCTGAAAATATATTTTAAGAACTTTTGATATCTGGAATAATTTTATTTTTATTTTCACGTACTTAGTGTAAACAATTAAAAATTAGAGATGGCATAAGTGGTAAAATTGTTCAAACTATATGGAATTAAATTAAATTGAATAAAAAAATAATTCCATTTAATTAAATTTGAACGAAAATTATTTCAGCGATTAATTTAATTTTTCAATTCAGTAACTTGATAATTCAATGATATAAAAAAACAAAAAAAATCTGCAATGAAAAAATTATACCAAGTACAACTATATACATTATTGAAATCAAAGTTGGCCAGGCAATTTCTTAAAGAATATTCATAATAAAATATAGTCAGAAACTTTTTTTATAAAGTACATGTATAGAAAGCTTATAACTAAATTTTAAAACGGTATTTTAGATATAAAAAAACTTGGCGAGATTCAACGTTAAGGATAGCAGATTGATGATAAAACATAATTCCGACAAGTTTTAGAATATATAAAATCACTTGTTGAAATTTACTTTCAAAATTTTATAGGGTACTTTAAAAGAAAAGTTTTTTCATATATTTAATAAAAAATATTTTTTCCATATCACGTGGTAAACTTTAATTTAAAAATTTCATGTAGTTGTGTTTGACAAATTGTTTGCATCGCAAATGTCTTTGGTGGGATAAGACATTATTTTCTCTCAAGAATTAAAAAAATTCACTCTCATTTTCCTGTTCAGTTGCCATACTAATAAATAAACATCAGATATTTGGTCGGTAAACTTTGCATGTAAAAAGTTTCCAACCATCAAAAAGTTTTTTGGCTGCTTTCCCAGACACACTTTCAGGTCCATGAGAGATAAAACTTTTTCAAGTGGATTTTCGCGTAGTTTGTGTTTTCATGAGGCGTCGTGCCATACGATAGAGAATTTTGTCTAGCTACAAGATCCCAAATAGTCCTGCAACTTTCACAATTTCCAGACAGGGGTTATTATGTATTGCTTTTAGAAAGAAGCTTTAAAAGGTTGCTGGCTTCTCAACATTACTTTCTCTTCCTTCTCCCGGCAAACGTGTACGCTATGCAGTATATATACTATATACATAAAAGAAATTTATTGTTTAGACCCCTCCTTAGTATGTGTGGAACGTTCCTTCTTTACTTTGATACCAGAGGACGCAACTTGAATTATTTTATACATATATATATATATATATATATAT
>JAAAKG020031334.1:0-19593 GCA_010014905.2 Druon quercuslanigerum
AATTTTTACGTTTTTTCCCATGCATTTGAATGAATCTCGGCCCAATGAACAATCAGCGCCACCGTGCCCGCGGTCAACTCTCATGACACATCTAAAGCATAGGCTGGATAGGAAGAGCCAGGGGGGTGTTCCGAACTAATCGAAGCATACATGCGTGCAATATGAATGTAGTTTGAAATCTGCTAAAGTAAATATACATTTATTATTATTATCCATCAAAAAGAGTTTGAGATTTTGAATTAAAATAAATACGAAGAAGACAATTAAAAAACTTATTTTTTGCAAAATAAAAATATATTTAAAAATAAATAAAATTAAAGAAGTTAAACAATAAGATTAAAAAAGGAATATACAAGTTCATTAAAAAGCATGTAAGTGAAATGTGCATGGCGTGCGCTAGAATTGTTATCTGGAATTATACAATATGATTTGTTTGGCTTGAAAAATTTGCATAAATTAAAGTTTTATTCCTCTAACGTTTACAAACTTGAGACATTAGACATTTTTTACGCTATCTGTCAAAACAAATGTGAAAATGCGTATTTAATGGGAACAGAAATTTAAAAAAACGAACTGAAAATTTGGTTGATTATCATAATAAGTTTTTATTAAATAAAAATAAGTAAGAGTTTATATTTCAAAATCAGCGCGCCAACACTAACCAATCCAGGCGTACCGTTCGCGTCGATGCATTGCATTGATCTTTATTTAATTCCTTGAAAACAAAACAAAAAACGACATTTTGCGCTTTAAGGTCTCGCAAGAGAAAATATTGATCTCTATTTTGTATGTTGAAATTAGAAATAATCAAAAATATTTTTTATTTTAAAAAGGGGTTAAATTTTCAATTTTTGAAAAAATAGTGACAACCATTCGACAGTTTATAAAAATATCTATCAAAAACATAAAAGACACTGTGATACTTTGGGTACTGAATTTGTTTTGTCTGGGTAATAATTCTATTTATTTGAAAATGAAATAATTTTGTTGAAAATGCAAATATGTTGTAAAAATGTTATCTTTTTCATCAAAAATTGAACTAATTTGTTGAAAATGCATTTTTTAGTTGAAGGTTCAACTCTTTGGCTGAAAATTTAACTATTTTCATGCAAATTTGTTTCATATTTGGTTAAAAATTAATTTTTAAAACAGGCAATTAAACTATTCTACTTTTGGTTATATATTTCTCTTTTTTTGTTGAAACTTCAACTTATTTGTTGAAAATTCGTGTTTCTTGGTAGACATTGCACTATTATTTGATTTAAAGATGAACTACTTTTTAAAAAAATTAATTTTTTTACTGAGAATTCAGAATTATAGTTAAAAATGCAAACTACTACTGTTTTGTAGAAAATTAATGTTTTTTGCTTAAAACTTTAGCAATTTTGTAAGAAAATGAAACTATTTGGTTGCAAATGAAACTTCTAGTTTAAAAAATCATATTTTCAGGTTAAAAATTAATCTTTTTGTAGATAATTTGTCTTTTTGGCTTTAAAATTAAATAGTTTTGTTAAAAATGTATGTCTTTGTTAAAAGTTCTTGTTTTTTGGTACAATATTAGTATTCTTCATCGAAAAATCATCTTTTCCGTTGAAAATTTAACAACTTTGTTGAAAAATCTTATTTCTAATCTAAAAATTTAACTTCTATTTTTGGGGTAAACTTTATCCTGTACATTAGATTTTTAAATATTTCTTCTGGGTCGAAAATTCATCCTTTTGGATTTAAAACTTAACAATTTTTGTTGAAAATTCGTTTTTTTTTGTTTCTACTATTTGGTAGAAAATTCAACTATTTAGTAGAAAATTGTTCTTCTTTGATGAAAGTTTCATTTTTTTGTTCAGAAATTAACTATCGTGTTAAAAATTCATTCCTTTGTTGAAAATTCAATTTGTATGGTAGAAGTCATCCTTCTAGTTTGAAATTTTATCTTCCTTAATTAGTAAGTAACTTTCTTGTCAAAAATTCAACTGTCCGAAAAAATTCGTCTTTTTGGCTAGAAAATGTTAATATTTGGTTAAATCTTCAACTATTTTTTGGATAACTTTTCTTTTTTTCTGGTATCAACCTCCTTTTTTTATTAATTTTTTTCTCTGGTTTATTTTTCATTCTTCATAATTTTCCGAATAAAAATTATTATGAAGAACATTTTGCGAATTTCGCAAATTCAATAAGTAGTTTTTATCAAATTGATATGATAAATAGAAGTAAAAATATCTCATTTACCGTAAGGGACACGCTGAAAACAGTTCATAACCTATAAATTATATCACATCGCATTGTACAATTTTAAGCCATTTTAAATAAAGCCTGAAAGTAAAAATAATTCAAGAATTGAATACCTGATTTCCTATGAAAGCTGATTTAATCAATTCTTCTCAGGATTACAGGATTTCAGTGAAGATATCGATAGATTATTTGGAAGTGCTTTTTATTTTTAGGAAAAGTAAAAACCACATTCTTCTTTGTTTTTTGCGATTCGTATTTCCAAGGTGACCAACTACTTCCAGTTAAAAAACACAATCGAGCGCTCGAAAAAAACTCTAAAAATCACTAAAACTCTAGCATTAAAAAATCACTAAAAGTTACTAACTTTTCACTAAATTTAAATTTCAAGAGCGCGAAATTTGAATTTATATTATATTAATAAATAAACAAAGTAAAAAGCTTCTTTTTTTAAATGAGAGAGCTTATCACCCGTTAGGGACAGTTATAAAACAGAAGTAAAAAAATATGAAACGTGGATTTTAGCTTAATGAAAACTTGAATTGCAAAGTCGAAAATTATAATTGAAAAGGATAAAAGAAAGGTTTTTGAGAGAGGTAATATTTGAAGAACAGTAAGCAATCTACCTTACGTGCTGTTGGCAGAATTTACCTTCCTATCAAATCTTTAATTTCCTCTTTAATAATACTTTCCAACTTTGCAGTTAATCTTTTCGCTAAGTTGCAGACCACATTTCTTATTTTCTGCAACTTATTTTTCATAATTTTCTTTTAAAAACTGTACTTTGCTCACCTTAAATTTGAATTAGGCGGCCGTTTATGCAAGTTCGGTGGCGCCTCCTAACGAGCGGTAAACTCTAAATAGGAAATAGGAGGAGCTGTTCAATTATATGAAAAAATCGATCTTTTTTCGTAATGATTTTATTATTTAACTGAAAAACTTTAAAAAAATAAAGAATGATGTACTTATCGTTAAAAATACCTTTATCCAAGTTTATTATAAAAATAAAGTTTTGTCCCATGCAGTTGGTATTATTGCTTGGTCGACGACGGCATTGCCAGGTGACGTCACAGTGTGAAATACCTAAAATACGGAAAGCGTGGCCAACTTCAAATTTATTGTGTAAGGTTGCTTGTCCTAAATTTCAAAAATGATCATCAAAATCAGTGAAGTTGAGATTGTTATTGAATATTATGGAATTAAAACTCATTGCACTTTTCACGATATTTTTAAATTTCTGATACTAAAAATTTATATTTTGAAACTAGAGAAAGTTTTAATTTGTGAATAGAAATCGGTTAATTTTTTGAAAGATACAAATTTGAAATTGCGGATGTAAGTTCCAAGTATTATTATACTTGCATTTAGCGTTATAAAAATGACAAAACTGAAATGTTTAAAAAACGGATCAATTACTATCCAATCGCTACTAACAGTAACTGTTTTAAATTAAACGTCTATATTTATTTTTTTCATTTTAATTGTCTTTATCTTAAAAGACAAGATTTTGATAAAAAAGTTATTGCTAAGAATAATTTTGTTATTATCTTTTATTCTGTTATAAAAACAGATTTAAGTTTAAAATGAAAATTAGTTACAGAAGGCCCAGAATCTAGGGCGGAACCAGAACATTTTTCGGAGGGGGCGACTCTTACTTTTCTTCAACAAATGCATGTGAAGAGGGTAGGGGGTTGCATTTTGTTGAAAATTTATTTTTTTTGGGTTAAAAAACATTTTTGTAACTTAAAATATTACTCGTTGATTGAAATATTTTTTTGTCTTAAAAAATCAACAGTGATCAATTTTATTGTTCAGAAATTTTCCAATTCGAGAATTTTATTATTTAGGAATTTTATTGTTTGAGGGTTTTGTTATTCGAAATAATTGGAATAACTTTAGTTGAAAATTCAACTGTTCGTTTAAAAATAAACTTTTTTGTTTAAAATTTATAATTTTGAAAGGATATTCATTATTTTGGCTTGAAAATTTAACTGCTTGGTCGAAAATTCAAATTTATTTTTGATAATTCATATTTTCGTGGTGAAATTTCGACTGTTTTGTGAAAAATTTGTCATTTTGCCTTGAAAATGGAAGTTAGGAAAAAGTTTAACTATTTGGTAGAAAATTCAACAGTTTTAGTATTTTTAATGAAAATTTACCTATTACAAATTTTGATTTAGGTGATATTTTCCAGATTAAAAATTCAACCATCTGGTTAAAAATACGTCTTTTTTGGTAGAAAATTAATCTTCTTGGTTGAAAATTCAAAAATTTCGTTGAAAATGTATGTGTTTTGTTGAAAATTCGTATTTCTGTTTTTCTAGCAAATCGAATTTTTTGGTTAAAAATGCAACTATATGGTTGAAAATTAATCTGTTTTGCTTGAGGATTTAGCTATTTTGCTCAAAATTCCTTTTTTTTGGAATTTAAAATTTAAAATTTAAAATATTTTTTTTGTCGAAATATCAACTATTATATTATTTATTGAAAATTCATCTTTTTATACATAGAATTCAACTCCTTCGTTGAATGTTGAACTACTTTACTGAAGCGTCAATTTTTTGGGGGTGAACATTAATTAATTTAACTAAAATTTTACTTATTTCGTTTTACAGAAAATTCGTCTCTCTGTCTTGAAAATTCCACAATTAAGTAGAAAATGCATCTACAAGGAAGAAAATTTAACTGCTTTGCAGAAGATACGTTATTTTTTATTTAAAATTAATTTTTTCCAAGTGGCAATTTAACTATTCCGATTTCTGTTAAAAATTGTTGTTTTTTTAGTTCAATAATTCAACTATTTGGTTGAAAATTTCATAGTTTGCTGAAAATTTGTCTTTTTTGACAAAAAAATAATCTTTTTGTTGGAAAATTCAACTTTTTGCTCAACAATTTACGTACTTTCATGAAAATTTCGTGAAAGAAGCAAGCTATCAGAACAGTTTAATATAGAAATTGAATTCTTCCGTCTTGCATCTGATAGAACTTATATTTTTATTTCTAAATAAAATGGTAAATTCTGTAAAAATAACGTGGTGGCGATCTTCCTGAAAAAATTGAAAAACAATTGACACAAAAAACCTAGCAGTTTTTTATTTTCAAATAATACTTTATTGTTCTAAAAATAAGTCTCTTCACACTTTTCTTAACGTTTTATGTTCAAAATTTGTTTTAAAGTGTAAACAAAGTGTTTATTCTTTAATTACATTCCAAAATAAAATCTTAACTTACATTCAGTTTGTCTTCAATTAATTTTTTAATTGTTATTTTAAAAATATATCTTAATAATCATAGAAGTACATCATAAAATCATATTATTTTGAATAGATACAATTTTATTCTGTATTATTTACATTTGAGTACAAAATTAGCTCAATAGGCGTGATAGAGAAAAGAGCAGCCGCACTATTTTTTAGGTCTTTTAAATAGGATTGATTTTGTTCGAATTTTCGAAATTGAACCAAAGTTGATTATACCAGACGATTCTGAGTCTGTTCAAAATTAAACAGTTAAGACTCCAACGTTAACAATTGAACTTTTTAATTGAAATTTCAAATAGTTAGGCAAATGTAAAACGGTCGATTGAAACTTTATAGGCTATTTTAATTTTTTTAATAATTTCAAAATAACAGATTCAGCTTTTATTCTATTTAAAATGGGGCGACTAAAATATCCCGAAAAATGAAAATTCCAAGCAATAAAATTCCTAAATTGGAAAATTCTCGACAACTTATAATATTACCAAACCTGAAAATGTCCGAATAATAAAAATTCCCGTCAGAAATTTGCCGAGTTATAAAATCACCGAACTAGCAGATTTCCTAATTTAAACGATCACAATTTTTTAAATCAATTGTATGTATTTATTCAAAATAAAATGGTACAATATTTTTAGAAAAAGAACTAATTATTTTCAATGGTTAAATTTTAAAAAATTATTGCCTGAATCTAATTCAACGATAATTCAAGAAAAATGCTCATGCAGAAATAAATTGTTTCGAATTATTTTTCTTTTAATTCAACCATAATTTTAGAATCTTTCATAATTACAAATTTTTTTTGCATAAAAATATTTGATTATTGTACTTTTTTTAAATAAAAAATATTCATAAAAAAATGTCTAATTGTTTATATTCGGGTGTTTTACAGTTCCAATATTTTATAATTCGGCAATTTCCTGTCGGGAGTTTTCAAATTTGGTAATATTATTTATATTTCAGAAATTTAATTTTATTTCAATTTTTTAAATCTGGAATTATAAAATTCAAGAATTTGATTATTCGAAAATGTTATTTTTCGAGAATTTACCAATTCCAAAACTTAATTATTCTGGAATTTTATATTTAAGAAATTCAATTACTTGACAATTTTTGCAATTCGGGACTTTTATTATTCAAGAATTTTATTATTCGAGAATTTGATTATTCGGAAATTTGCAGAATCGGTAATATTATAAACTGTTCGATAATTTTATTATCCGGGAATTTTCCAATTCGAAAGTTTTATTCGGAAATTTTTTAATTCGGGAATTGTATCATCCGGAAATTTTATTACACGAAAATCATTATTATTCGGGAATTTTTCGATTTGGTAATATTATAAATTTTCCAATTAAAAAATTTTATTGTTCGGGAATTTTTCAATTCAAAAATTTTATTGTTCGGGAATTTTCCGATTCAAAAATTTTATTTGAGAATTTTATTATTCGGAAATTTTATTATTTGGCAATTTTATTTTTTGGGAATTTAACAATTCGGGATTCTTATTATTTAAAAATTTGATTATTCGGGAATTTTTTGATTCGTTATTATTATAAAATCTTCGAGAATCTCATTATTATTGAATTTTTCAATCATAAAATTTTATTATCCGGGAATTTTATGATTTGGAAATTGTCCAATTTCGGGAATTTATTATACGGGAATTTTGAAATTCCGAAATTTTATTATTCGAAAATTTTTTTCTTTGGGAATTTTCTAATTCAGGAATTTTCCAATTCGAAAATTTTTTTATCCGGGAATTTTCCAATTCGAAAGTTTTAGTATTCGGAAATTTTTTAATTCGGGAATTGTATCATCCGGAAATTTTATTACACGAAAATCATTATTATTCGGGAATTTTTCGATTTGGTAATATTATAAATTTTCCAATTAAAAAATTTTATTGTTCGGGAATTTTTCAATTCAAAAATTTTATTGTTCGGGAATTTTCCGATTCAAAAATTTTATTTGAGAATTTTATTATTCGGAAATTTTATTATTTGGCAATTTTATTTTTTGGGAATTTAACAATTCGGGATTCTTATTATTTAGAAATTGGATAATTCGGGAATTTTTCGATTCGTTATTATTATAAAATCTTCGAGAATCTTATTATTATTGAATTTTTCAATCATAAAATTTTATTATCCGGGAATTTTATGATTTGGAAATTGTCCAATTTAATTTAAGTTAAATTAATGAATTAAATTAATTTAATAATTTATTAATTTTTTTCTTTGGGAATTTTCTCATTCGGGAATTTTCCAATTCGAAAATTTTATTATTCGGGAATTTCATCATTCGGCAATTTTCTTATTTGGAAATTTTTCAATTCTAAAACGTTATTATTCAGGAATTTTATCTAACTGGAATTTTCCAATTCAGGATTTTTATTATTCAAAAATTGTATTGATTTTTACAAAAAAGACGAATTTTCAACTAAAAAATAATTTTCAATAATTAATAAAGTAAAATAATTTTTAACAAAAAAGTAACTTTGAACAAAGTAATTTTATTTCCCACCTAAAAGATCAATTTTCAACTTAAATAATAAATATTTAGTTGGAAGATTACCTTTAAAAAAACATAATTTTCAATATTCAAGTTGAGTAAGATAAATTTTCAGTTAAAAAAATTACAATAAAGAAAAATAACTAACAAAAATTGTTACATTTTCAAACAAAGTGATTAAATTTCCATTAAAATTGTAAATTATTGACTAGAATAGTTTAATTACAATCCAGAAAGGTCCATTTTTAACTAAGAATTTAAATGAAATAATTGAACCTTAGACCAAAAAGATGAATTTTCAACCAAGAAAACTGATTTCTACCAAAAGACGAATTTTCTACTAAAAAACGATTTTGAATAATTAAAAAGTTAAAATAATGTTGAAGAAAAGAGTTTATCTTTTAACCAAGTAATTTTATTTCCAACTTAAATGATGAATTTTCAACTAACATGGCCAATATTTAAATGGAATACTTGAATTTTCAACGGAAAAGAATAATATTTAGACAAGAAAATTAACTTAAAAAAAAAAAAAAGATATAAATTTCTACAAAAAGTCGATTTTTCAACAAAATTCGTGTATTTTCAATAAATATGGTTGAATTTTTAAATGTGAAAGATCAATTTTCAATCCAAAATGGATCAGTTGAATTTTAGTTGAAGAAATTAATTTGCAACAAAACAGATGAAATTGCAACTAAGATGATGAATATTCAACTGGCATAGTTGAAATTTTATTTATTTTCTATAAAATAGACCAATTTTCCACAAAGAACATAAGTTTTCAAAAAAATAGTTGAATTTTTAAGTGAAAAATGCAAATTTCAGCCAAATATTGAAAATTTCATTAAAAAAAAGATAAATTTTTAGTTCTAGATCGAACAGAAAAAAATCGCTTATACTAAAAAAAAGCATGAAAAAGAATTAAAATTAAAAAAGACACTTTAAAAATTCCTTACTTTTCTGCTCATTAGAGACAAAAAATAACAATTGAAAAAGAGGGATACATAAATTTTCTTCACAGAGAAAAAACGTATTTGTAGAAAAACAGTAAATTCCTGGAGTTTTAAATAAATTCCCGGTAAAATTCCCCTCTCTGAATTTATCAACTTTCTTAGATTTGTAAAGAGAAAAGGAATATTAAATCATGGGCAAAAAGTTAGTATTTTTGTCCAAGATTTCTGGGAAAAGTTGAAATGGTTTAAGTTGTATTTTATAAGAATAAATTTAAGTTTTGAAGATTTCGAATTGTGTGGAAAAAACATGGAAGTCTAAGACAATTTTTTTAATAATTTTTCAGTATTTAAAAAATTTGTAGGTAAACTGAATTTTGCTGGCTGTCAAGAGAATGAAAAAAGTTGTTAAGATTCATGAGAAAAATTTAAACTATTGTGTTGCAATGAATGCCAAAAGATAGTAGAAAAAAGAATATAAAATATTTTTATTTATTTTAAAAAGTGTCTAAAATATTTTGAAGAAAAATTTTGCGATACCACATAATTTTATAAGAAATTTCACTAAGTTTCAGAGATATTTAGAAGTTTTTAAACGATTCAAGCATAATTAAAACTTGTAAAGATTATTTCAGAATTTTGTAATGTTTCATAAAAATGAACAATTTTTTGAAGGTTCTTAGGAGAAACTTAAAATAATTTTGTATTTCACAAAATTAATTTTAAAAGATTAATTAAAGACATTTTAAAACATTTCAAATTATTTTTAAAACAATATTTTGAATTTTGCACAATTAAACAAAAAAATCTCAAACCATTTGAATAATTTTTAAAGATTAGAAAATTTAGAAAGTCTGACAAGAAAAATAATTTTTTCTTAATATTCGCGTACAAATTTTAAATGAGTTTTTATTTTAAAAAATTAACTCGAAGAGAAAATTAAAAAAAGTTTTTGAACATATCAAATGTTTTTATAAAATTTTGAAAAAGAGCATAGAAGGTTTTAAAACCAAATGTATTAAAAATAAAAGATAAATAAAATAAAAACACACCTAAATTTTTTTTTTAATTTCCCCCCTTTGAAACAAAAAATTTCTAACATTTTTAAATTTCCCTCTTTCAAGTAGAAAAATTCTTTACTTTTTAGGTTTCCTCTCTTTCAAGCAAATAAATGGTTTATTTAAAAATTTTTACCGCTTTCTACTAAAATAAAAAATTTTTACTTTTAAAATTTCCCGCCTATTCGAGCCGAAATTTTTTTTACTTTTTTCAATTTTCACTCCTTGAAGTCGAAAAAAAAGTAATAGGGCGAACAAACTGTATACTTTTAGACTTTTTTTTTAAGTGAAACAAATATTTTATTTTTTATAGTGGAAAAATTATTTACTTTTAAAATTGTTTTCATTTAAGTCGAAAAATCGTTTATTTCAGAAGATTTCTCTCTCTCTATCTCTAAAGCCAAAAAAATGGAATTTTTTGTGAATATTTGTTGTTGAATTTTAAAAAGAAAAATATGAATTTTAACAAAAAAGTTAATTCTTAATCAATTAGTTGAATTTAAAGTAAAAAAATTAGTTTTCAATTCAAACATTAAATTTCCAACAAAAATTTTAACCAAATAATTGACTTTTTATCTAAGAGGATTAATTTTCCACCGTAAAATTTTTAACTAAAAAAATCAGTTTTTAACCGAAAATGGAATCGGTAAATTTTCATTTTAAAAATATTAATTTTCAATAAAAAAATTAATCTTCTGCAAAACAGTTGAATTTTTTACCAAATAGTTGAATTTTCTACTTTATAGATTTAAAATTGATCTCTTACGACGGAAAAGTCAACCTTTTTGGTTGAAAATTTATCCCTTCGTTTGACGGGTCATTTCCCGGTTCTCACACATTTTTCACGGTCAATTAAACTAAAAAATCGAAATCTAAACCTAAAAATTGTTCCATTTGGAGTAAGAAAAACCGAGCTGAACATCATTTTTAGCAATTTAAGTTAGAAGCATTAAAAATTGAGCGATTACATTTTTTTAGAAACTAAACCCTTGTTAAATTAGAAGTTAAATATTTTTATTTCAAATAATTTAAAAATCTGGAAAAATCTACATGTTGTTTTAGATGTTTTCAAAATTTAAATTAGTTTTTAAATTTTTTCCGAACTTCTAAACATTTTTTTTATTTATTTGAGTTCTTTTAAATCCTGCAAAGTTAAAAATATTCCAAAGTCATTTTTAAAACGTCTGGAAACCTTCTTGAATATTCTCTTAAAATTAATTTTCTAAAATAAGAAGTCATTTTCAATTTTCATAGTAATCTTAAAAAAATGTTTTTTTATTCTTTTGAAGCCTTAAATTCTTAAAAAGCTTCTAAATTTCTTGTTCAAAGTATGCAAAAATCTATATTTTGTGTCCTTTTGCATCGAAATTTCGGTATGAATAGTCAGATTTTGTCGGCATACATAGACACTTCGTTTAAATTATGTGAAATAATTTCCAATTTTACATTTATTTTTAATATTTACAGAACTTCGAAAAATCTCTTCAACTTACTCGATTTTTTCCAGGATTAATAGGTGTTTAATATTTATTTAAACAACAAAATTCAACAATTTTAGGTACAAATTAAAAGTTTTTAAATAGAACAATTAAAAGTTGTAACGTTCAAAGTATTTTTTTGTTGATTATCAGTTTTATAATTACTGATTTTCAATTAAAAGTTCAATATTTATCAATGTGAAGCAATTGGTCTTTTTCTTGATTAAAAAGTATCAAATGCTCAAATTTTAGACCGAAACAATATATGAAATTTAATAAATTTAAAGAAAATAATTAATTAATGAATTAATAATTATGAACATATTATTTTAAACTTATTTTAAACTTGACAGACACCTGCTTACTTTTAAAATTTTCACCCTTTCAAGTCAAAAAATTCTTTAGTTTTTAGGTTTTCTCTCTTTAAAGCCGAAAAATAGTTTATTAAAAATATGTTCCCCCTTCCACGTAAAATAAAACTTAAAAAATGTTAATTTTAGCTCTTCAAAGTCAAAATATGTTTTAAGCTTTACCCCATTTTGAATAAAAACTAATTCATATTTTAAACGTGCCCTCTTTCAATCGAAACTTGAATTTGACAGCGATCAGAAGTAAATTCCTGGGTTTTTATTATATATTATAAATTTCTTTTTAAATTCCCTTTGGGGACCGGCCTGTGAGGCTTGTATAAAGCTAAATCTAAAAATTAATAAAAAAAATATCAAGTGAAAATAAGTCTAATATTCATTATGACTTTAAAAAATGGTTTATTAATAAGTATTTATGATATAGATTCGGACAGAGATAAAAATACGACTTCTCTTTCGCGCCCACCTTTCACCCCTCCCAGTCCAGTTTCACTTGTCCCTTTTTTTCTGCGACCGTTTATTCGCATTTCTTTCCAAAATCCCACGAACGTGTCCTTGGTGTTGGAAAATCGTCACAAGTTGAGATCGCGCTTCATTCATACCTTCACTTATCAAACTACTCCTCTGCATATTTCCCTTAATTAATTCATTAGTCCGCTCGAGTCCATCATCCTTTACACTTTGTTCAGATTCCAAAATCGCGAGGGTCGATTTTAATTTGTCATGAACTTGCTTCTCCATTTCCGCGAGATCCTCCATTTGTGCCGTGAGGTGATAAATCTTCCAGCCGTTCAATTTTTGAATAACATTCTTCCCTTGGGCCAATTCCGCAACTGTGGGCCTCCTCTCTTCCTTGGGCCTCACGTCGCTCGGCCTTCTGTAGTGGTGAAGTCGTCCATTCCACCTATTCTTCCAGGAAGAACCTGCAAAAATGGTTTAGATCAGGAAAATATTTTGATTATCTCCGCACTGACCGTAGACTGCAAGGGAGCGCAATTATACAAATAAAGGACATAAACAAATGTAGAAATTTTGAATTTCAGATAAAAATATTGTTAATTCCATGGTGACGATTTTAAATTCCTCGTCATTTCTAGGTTTTTCCCGATCACGTTTTTCAATTTTCCCGGTCAACTAAAAAAAAAAAACATTCATATTCATTTTTTTAAGGATATACACTACGTATAATCAATCTCAAAAGATTTATAAAATCGGCAAAAATAGATCTATTAATTACAGAAAAAAATAATTCAAGTTGAAGTTGTTTATTTAACAGTAAATATTTACAAGTTTAGTTTATCCTTTTTATTCAGGGTAAATATACAATTCTTATTTAATCCTAATGATGAAGGCCTCATTTTATTCTTCAAATGATTCCATAGATTTTTATGTTGGTGGATTTTAATAATAAACATTAATTTAGAAATCATACCGTTTATATTCTTATAAACAATGATAGTTTAAATTTTAATTATCGCCACCCAAATATAATTATAGAGAATCATCCAAAGAATAAAATGAGACTGATCATTAGGAATAAATAAGAATTGTAACCTTTCCATAAAGAGAAAGCAAAAACTAAAACTCTAATTAACTACCGTTAAATAAACAATTTTAACCTGAATTATTTTTTTTGCCGTTTACATAAAAGCTTCCGTCAAGATTTTCAGGAATCAATAACAGATCTACTTTTTCGACATTCTAAATCATTTTAAAAAATGGCAACTTTTGTGAATTATTGTACGCAGTGTACATCCTTAAAGCAAATAACTAAATTTTTCAATAAAAAATATGACTTTTTACTAAAACTGGAACATTTAAACTTTCAGTTGAAAAAAATTACCAAAAAGATGAATTTTCAACTAAAATGTTGAATATTTAACCGGAAAACTGTAATTTTCCAGCCAAAAGATGAATTTTCAAAGAACATTAATTTTTAAATATAAAAATTAATTTTCTACCAAAAAACACAATTCATCATCAAAATACATGAATTTTTAACGAAATAGTTGAATTTTTAATTGAAAAACATAAATTTTCAACAAAATAGTTAAATTTTAAACTAAAAATAATAATAATTTCCAACTGAAAATATTATAGTGACATTTTGAGTTTAAAAAATTATTTTAAAGCATACACAAGGGTTTCAAATAAACCTTCAACAACAACAGAATTACCTTTCCATAAAAGAGTTTAAATTTAACTAAATAATTTTATTCCCAACCTAAATTATGAATTCTCAACTAAAATAAGAAATATTTAGCTAAAATATTTGAGTTTGAACCGATAAGAAGAATTTTTAAACATTTTCCAAATTAATATTAAAAAAAAACAACGAATTAAAAAAAAAGTTGCATCCACAGAAAAGGAGATGAGTTAAAAAAAAAGATGATTAGTTTTTTAGCCAAAAAGACGAATTTTCACCAAAATACATTAATTTTACACAAAAAAAGTACAATTTTCGACTTGGCACTATACTTTTCAACGAAAAAGTTAATTTTTTACCAATTAATTTTTTTTTAAATAAAAAGTTGAATTTTTAGCAAAATAGTTGATTTTTCTACAAAAAATAGTTGAGTTTACAGTTTAAGAAATTAAGAAAAAAATTAATTTTCTACCGATAATGGAATAGTTATATTAAAAAAAGACTGGTAAAATTTTCCCGTCTAAAGATGATTTTTTAACTAAAATGATTAATCTCCGCAAAAAAATTGTTTTAAGAAAAAGTAGTTTAAATTTCAACCAGATAGCTGAACTTTCAAACAAAATAGATGAATTCTCAATAAAACGTGTAGTTCATGGTATTTTAACTAAAAAAGATTTTAAGTTAAATCAAAAACATTTAAATGTGATAAAAAAACGAATATTCAACAAAACACTTAAAAATTAAACCAAATGGATGAATTTTCAAGAAAAAAGTTGAATTTTTAACTGAGAAATAAACGATATTTCATCGAAATAGTTAAATTTTCTATCAAAGAGATTTAATATGATGAATTTTCTGAGAATTTTGTAGAATTATCAAGGCGCCTGTTGAATCGGGAAATGACAGTGAATTTATTTATGACCTGGAATTTTTGCAAATGTTTAGAAGGAAAAGCCATCCAATCATTTTAAATATCACAAATTTGATACAAAATCATGTAATGCAACTTAAAATAAATTCGATTTTCACTTTTTTTTTAAACGAAAAGTTCATTTATTAATTTTTTCGATTATGAAATCGTTCAGTATACAATGCGTAATTCTCAGGAGAAGGTTGAATTTTCAAAAAAAAAAAAAAAAAAAAAACGAAAGACTTTTCCACCAGAAAAGATGATTTTGAAATTCATTAGGATGAATTTTCTATGTCAGAAGATGAATCTTTAAGAAAAAAGTTGAATTTTTCACCAAAAAATAGCACTATTAAACAAAAAATACTTGAATTTTCAACCAAGTAGTCGAATTTTTCAACAAAAGATAATTAACTTCAACCAATAGCAGTTACATTTTTAGAAAAACAGTTAAATTTTCCAGAAAAAGATATGGATTATTTAAAAGATAGTTGAACTTTCAACCTAAAAAGTTAAATTTTTAACATAAAAATCTTTTTTACGCAAAAAGATGAACTGTCAACCAAAAAGGATGACTTTTACGTCATAAAAGATGAATTTTAATTCTCTAACGACGAATATTTTATCTAAAAAGACGAATCTTCAACAAATTAGTTGAATGTTTGGTCAAAAAATATGACTTGAAGAGAATAATTGAATTTTCATGGAAATTGAACAATTTTATAGAGAATACACCATTTTGTAGAAAAATGATCGGTTTATGCAGAAGATCTTTTTATTATTGAAAATTAATTTTTCTAATTGAAATTTATTTACAGCATTTATACGCATATAACCCATTTCCCAATTTTATAAGCTCAAAATAACAACAAAAAACGTTTGTACTTGAATACCAGATTCCAAACCGCATTCCGATTTTTAAGTGAAAATAAACCAAAAAAAGGTGCGGTTTATATACGTGTAAATACGGCATTCAATTTTTGGTTAAAAACTAATTATTTAGTTTAAAAATTCAACTATTTGGTTGAAAATTCACGTAGATTGTTGAAAATTAGTTATGGTTAAAAATTGATGTAATTTGTCATTTTTTCTGTTAAAAAATAATTTTAATAACCTATAATTTAAATAATTGATTGCAAATTAATTTTTTTTATTAAAAATCAAATTTTTGAATTGAAAATTCAACGGTTTTTTATAGAAAATTCGTATTTTTGCTTTGAAAATTCAATTTTTTTATAAACGAAAATTTAACTATTATATTTGTTAGAAAAATAATATTTTTGTTAAAAAAAATATATTCTTAGTTTCAAAATTCAACTTATTTGTTACAAATTTACGTAGGTTGTTCTTAATTTGTCTTTTTTGGTAGAACATAAATCCGCTTAGTTGAAAAGTCAACTATTTTCTTACAAATTTATTTTTTGGGTTAAAAACTAATTTTTCTAAACTTAAAATTTAACTAATTGATGGAAAATTAACTTTTTTGCTGAAACTTCATATTTTTGGGTTGACAATATTCAACTGTTTTGTATAGAAAATTCGCTTTTTTGCCTTGAAAATTCAACAGCTTGGTAGAAAATTCAACTATATATTTGTTAGAAAAATAATATTTTTGAATTAACATTAATATTTGTAGTTTAAAAATTCAACTAGATGGATGAAAATTTACGTAGATTTCTGAAAATTCGTCTTTTTTGGTAAAAAATGAATCCTCTTAGTTGAAAAGTCAAATATTTGATTAAAAAAATATATATATATATGTATTTAAAAATTTATTTTTTTGAGTTAAAAAATATTTTCTTTTAAACTTAACGTAACTAATTGATTGAAAATGGACTTTTTTGTTGAAACATGATATTTTTGGGTTAAAAATTCAACAGCTTAGTAGCAAATTCAATTGTTTTTTAGAAAATTAATTTGTTTATTGAAAATTATTTTTTTATTAAATGAAAATTTAACTATTACATTTGTGTTTAAAAAAGAATATTATCATATAAAAATTCAATTAGTTGGTTGAAAATTTACGTAAGTTGTTGAAAATTTGTCTTTTTTTGTAGAAAATTAATCCTCATAGTTGGAAAGTCAACTTTTTGGTTACAAATGTATGCATTTTGTTAAAAACGTATTTTTTTCGTTAAAAACTTATTTTAAAAAAATTGATTAGAAGTGCTTGATTGAAAAATAACTTTTTTTAAATTATTATATTTGGGTTAACAATTCAAATGTTTGGTAGAAAATTCAACTTTTTCGTAGAACATTCATCTTTTCTTTATTAAAAATTTATCTGTTTGGTTAAAAATGTAATTATTTGATTGAAAATTAACGCTTTTGTAGAAAGGTCGTCTTTTCAGTTTGAAAATTACACTATTTGGTTCAAAATTGATATATTTTGTTGCGAATTTTTCTCGCATGGAAAAAAATTAATCTTCTTTGTTGAAAATTCTACATTCCTAATGAAAGTTTTGTTCTTTTTAAACTGAAAAATCGTCTTTTTTAATTAATCTCTTTCAGTGGAGAAATCATATTTTTTGGTTAAAAGTGCAATTTTTTATAGAAAAATTAATCTGTTTTGATTGAGGATCCATCTGATTTGTTGCGAATTCTTTTTTTGTATGCAAATGTTTTTGATATAAAATGAATTCTTCCCTTGTTTAAAATATCAACTATAACATCCAATCGCCCCTCTTTGGACCCGCCCTTAGGTGTTATTTGATGCCTTTGCAAAATCTAATGAAATCTTTGGGAAATTATTGAAATTTTTGTGAAATCTCTTGAAACTTATGAAATATTTTCCACATCTTTTTGTCTTAGAAAGTGTTGTAAATCTTTTAAATCTTTGAGAAATTGTTTGAAATCTTGAAAATCTTTTGAAATCTGATGTACATTCAAAAGTCGAGTCGAGTCGACAACACCTAGGCCTATTATTATTATTAAAATTAGGATACTTTTTCTGATAATATTAAGTATGTATTTAGAAAATGTATTCAACTCACCTAATAAACTAGGAGTCGGTCTCGTCCGAACCGGGGTTTGTTCAATTTCCTGTCTAAGTAACGAACTTTGCTTTTTCTCATGAGCCGCCCTTTCCTTCTCTTCCTTCTCTTTCCTAATTTTTTCTTCCGTGATGAACTGCATCTCCACTTCGGTGCATCTTGACTCGGTCAATTCAACGCCTGTCAGTTGCTGCTTTCGAGGCTTTTTCCTCGGCGACATTTCCACTGTTGTGTTGATATTGATATTTAAATTGATATTGATTCGAGACTGTTCAGGTTCTTCGTCCAGCCCTGGCGAGGATGTGGCGGAAACTGTCGTCGATCCTGAACTTTGACATCCTCCACCGTCTCGATCTGCTCGCGGGGAACCAGGTGGACTGCATGAAGACAGAGGCATATTCGCGAGAACTGGTGTTAAATTTTTCACCACTCCTAAAACATGAAAAGATGACATTTTTACTTTTAATCCCAGGAAAAAAATTCCCTCACAATTTCAGGTTTTTTTTCTAGGTAACTCAAGTTTTTTTTCGGGTATAATTTTTCGCGAGTTTATTACAAATAATGTTCTTGCTGGTTTTTAGAAATTTAATTAATAATATAAGATATTCTTAAATATTTTAGCACGATAGATTAAGTAAATAATTAAATAATGCTAAAAACATAATTAATCAGTACTTGAATTTGTCTCTAAAGTCGATGATTTTGAATAAAAATTCAAACACATTTTTATTTTGTCTACTTATACTTAATATTTTGTTCACATTTAGGTAAAATAATGTTGGCACTATATTAAATTCAATTTAAACCACTTGAAGGTCCTAACTTTTCAAGTAGGAAATTTGATTTTCAAACATATATATGAATTTTTAAAAGTCAAATTTTCAACCGAAAAGATTAAATTTCTACCCAAAAAAAACTTTTCCAAAAACTAAATTAATTCTCAATTAAAAAGTTAAATTTCCAAAAGAACAAGATACACTTTCAAATAAATAGATGATTTTTGAACTAAAAAATATCAGTTTTCAATCAAGAACAGAATAGTTAAATTTTCAGTTAAAAAAAAATTAATTTTTTACTCAAAAAAAACAGATTTATTTAAAAAAAGATTTAATTTCAATTTTACCTAAATAGTTTTATCTACAACCAAAAAGATGAGTTTTCGAATAAAATTATAAATATTTAATTTTCTACCAAGGAAGATGATTAAAAAAACATGTAAATTTTGTAATAAAAAAGGTAAATTTTCAACTAAAAAATATGATTTTTTAATCAGACTAATGAATTTTCAACTAAAATAATGAATCTTCATCTGCAACAGTCGGATTTTAAACGTACAAATAAATTTGTCAAAAAACAACTTTTTTTCTACCACAAAGATGATTATCCAACAAAATACATTAATTCGAAACGAAATATTTGCACTATCAAATACTACGAATAAAATAGAAGATTTATTTTAGCCAAAGAAGCCGCATTTTAAAAAAAAGACATGAATTTTAAATTGAAAAAATAACTTGTTAAACATTTGAATAGTTACATTTCCAGTTAAATAATTCTATTTCAATTTAAGCTACGAATTTTCTAATAAAATTACGAGTCTTTAACTAGAATAATTAAATTTCTAACAAAAACATTAATTTTTAGCCTAGAAGTTTGATTTCTACCAAAAAAGTCACCATTTTCAACTAAAGAT
>JAAAKG020031345.1:0-19591 GCA_010014905.2 Druon quercuslanigerum
TCTTTCGGCTTTAACGAACACATTCTCATTACATATTTTCTATCTCGTGCTTCGCACTCGCATAAACTTTATGCCAAGCACAACATTTTCTATATTATGTTTATTACTTTTTCATCTAGAGAAGGTATTAGAATTGTGTAAAATTTGACCCCTCCGGTTTTTGTCGAAGTTCCACGTATTGAGACACCCTAAACCCGAAAAACAGGTTTTTACACATTTTGTCGCCACATTTTGAGCCAAGATATTCCCCATGAGAGCCTTACGGCATTAACATTAATAACGCTTCGCCAAACACTTCTAGGGAAGTAGAGGCAATTGTCGAGAATGATAAGTGCCGCATATACTGGAACTTTATATTCTCGAAAATTTTTCCTGTTGCACACTCGAGGCCTTACATAATTCTCTTTGAACTCGAGAAGCGAACAATGATCGTTATCGCATTTTCGGCAACACCTGACAAAAACATGGTTTATGTGATACAATGGATACAAATTGAGAACTTTAGCTTGATTTTCTAATAATTTTTATTATTAATCAACAACTTATTAGGATTTTCATGAGTTTGAAAACACATGAGAACAAAAAATTAAAACTCCTTAATGTAATATGCCGCTACTTATCATTAAAGTCTGATAGAAGCGGATTTTTTATGTTTATAACCTCTTTTCAGTCAAGGGATAGAGCGGCACGAGCAGAAAACTTTTTCCGAACTAGGAGCCGCGCGCACACACTGTTACGTAGACTTGGGGTAAAGAGTAGGGGCTGAAGGTGTACAAAAGATCGGCTTGTGGAAAGCTCATTTTTAACTAGTATGCGATGTATACGTACATTATTGGTTTGTTTGACTCGCAAATAAGAGTGTACAAACCTAATCGAAAGTTCTGACGAAATTTTAGGATAACCGTAAAAAAGAAATGAATTTTCAATCTAATTTTCAAAAAAATGCAGCCAAATGTGCGTTTAATGTCAATTTTGCGACTGACTTTGAAATTAAACCCAGAGCCTCGAAATTATGTTATCTCTCTCCTGTTTTGTCTCTTTATTGCTTCTCTCTCTGTTTTGTGATAAACCCGGGTGAAAACCGCACATATCTCGGAGGCTCTTCTTACATAACTTCGAAGCGTCGCGTCTACCCAAGAAGTCGAGTTTTCAGACAATAACAATAAATTTTCAAAGCAAAATGTAAAAGTTGATGTTTCAGTACGAGCTGATTTTTGTTTAAAATTTTCAATAAAATAATTCAATCCTAAACTAAAAAGTCCTCCCGCTGTGCGGGGATATTCAGGTACAGTTTTGCTCAACGGAGGTGAAACGTAGTAGTCTCGCACTCGTTTGAAACCTTTTTGGGAAGAAAATCAGTCTCCCGGTAGAAACTTGAAGATTCCGTGTTAATTCTTAACAGTCGCTACACAACTAGGAGCGTCGTGTGCATGCAACACTTAGTTGGTTGAGCGCGAGCTCTAAAAAGAATTCCGTGTTGAATCAACACATTCCGTGTTAATTGCCACCGTCACGGAATACATAAAGGCAGGTCTACACCTCATATGTTTTTTCTTTCTCAAGATCCTATTTCCGTTCTCCCCATTGCGCGCTAGAGATATCCACATTTCAAATGTTGGTTCTCGCGCTTCAGGTTTGATAATATATTCACCGCGTGCTTAGCGCACGCTTTTTGTACTTCTTCCATACTTGTGCAATTTACTTTAAAAGCAGAAATCGAAACATCAACAAATGTAATTTATGCGGCTTTAGGGAACACATTCTTATCACATATCTCATGCTTCGCATTCAATTTTGTCCAAACCCTGAACTTTTCCAAAGTATGTTCAAAACAATTATGTTAAACGTATGATTTCTGTAAATTCATGTTCTTACAGTTCATAATATGCATTGATATTAAAAAATATATATTTCTGTTGTCTGCTTTCATAATTAAAAAAGTGCGCAATTCAACGACGAACAATTAGACGCATGTATATGTAATAGGTCTGTCAGAGTGAGGTTTACAATTTTCTTCAAACTATCATTAAAATAACCTAGGAAAACCTGAAATTTAAAAGTCAAAATTCTGTAATATTACAGCTATAAGAAATCAACAACTAAGGTTAATTTTTTCATTCATTTTTTATTATTTATTTCGATACAAGTTACTCCTAATCTTTCAACATGAATTCTGCTTACATTGATTTTATCTAACATTTCTTCTAATTGATTGGATAACCTGGAGGATTGTGTTTCAGATACTGTATTTTAAAATAATGTGAAATTAGACGAAGGCAACCTACTGGAACTTCCTTTACTTCATTTCTGGTCAATACAGTAACCACGCCGCTTCGCATGTGTATTTGTACCCGGCATTTAGCGCGATGGTGAGAATTATATGTATATATTCCAGCAAGATAATTATTACTCTCCAATATTGCAAAGACATCTCCAGCAAGTGTTGTTAATACAATCACTTCTTGGATTGGAATAGGTCCATAGTGATTTTCCTCTTCGAGAATTAAAATTAATTTATCTGCAGGAAAAGTGTGTCTTTGAAGTTCGAAAAGCAGGTTCGGATTCTTTTTGGGAATAAGCCGAATAAACTGAAGCTGGTCAAGTCCATATTTTGATCCGTCAGAACAAAGAAGCTTAGTATGTAGAGCTATGTGCCTAGAAGAAGAACTGGACCTGGAATTAAGTGGTGGCACGGCAGGAGAAAGAGACCTAGCACAAGAGTGACGATTTTTAGAAGAAAGAAAGGAGCAAATGGGACGCTAAGCGAAATATTATGATAGGGGCCTCATTAAATGAGCATGATTGTTTCTAAATTTTCATAAGGTTTGCGAATAATTCAAAAGAGTTCAAAAAAGCTCGATAAAATAATTGAGACTGCAAGGTAAGTTTAATTGATTGCATTCAGACAAACTGGAGTGAATACAGTTAGTGAATAAAAATCTTATAAAATATATAAGAATTCAAGTTTACTTTGAAAACTCTCAGGAAAAGTTAGGAAAAGATGAAAATCGGAATAAGTCTGAAGTAATATTTTGATTTTAAAAAGCTACTATAGTGAATCGTTTTTTTTTTCAAAGTAACTCACCCGTGATTCTGGTTTACATACTCTACTCTATAACCATACAAGATTGGGCGATTTCGGCCTACTGGAGTTTCCCTGATTTCATCTGCAGTCATTGGGATAACCTTACCATTGATCATGTTAATTTTTTTTCGTACTTTAGAGTAAACGCCAGGATTGTATGTATATATTCCAGCAACAGTATGAGTATCGTCTTCCAATATTGCAAAGACGTCCCCATCGAATGTTGATAATACTATTTGTTCTTGGGTTGTATGCCAACCCAAGAACAAATAGTATTATCAACATTCGATGGGGACAGTTTTTCGAACAATTCAATTGGGTTATCGGTAGGAAAAGTGAATCTTCGAAGCTCAAATAATTGCTGCGGATTTTTATAGGGAATAAGCCGAATAAATTCAAGTTAATCAAGTTCATAGCCAAGTATGTTAGAAAAAGGAAGGCTAGAAGGTGAAGTTCTATTCACAGCTGGAGTTGACCGCGACCTTAAACGAAGAGAATGCTCGTCATTAGAAGAAGACCTGATCGAAGAGTGAGGTCTGGCAGGTGGATGTTGTTTGTCAGATGCAAAAGAAGATGGATCTCCACGAGGAACACCAGGAATAGGGGCACCATTAGGCAAACATTCAAACTGCGAACTTAACTCTGTAAACACGAACAGAAGATTACATTTTTCAAGAAAAAATTTAAATTGACTCATAGAATAAACCATGAAAATTACAGTAATAACGAGATTATAAACGAACCTCGTTTTTTGCAATTAAAGGCCAAACTGATTTGTACGTTAATAAAGAATTTGGTTATCTATGTATCAGATGGATATTCTTTTCTTTTGTTAGACTATATATCATATAGGTTATCTTCATAAAAATCTCATTTATCAAGCGCGTATTGTTTGCCCTTCTGCGATAGACATATTTACTTTTTATTCTTATCGCACACATATTAGGATTTAAATAAATACGTAGAAGATCATTTTCTTGACAAAAAAAGTTATCTGCAAGTTGGCCCCAAAAATTTGCCTAAAACTATTTTCCTAATGCCTAAAATCATAAATACAAAATCTCGAAAAGAAACTGAAGAAAGAAAATCAATTTATAACATTTGGCATTTATTTGAAGTGGAATAATTGAAATAAATTATTTGAATTGGACTAGTATAATCAATGAAAGACCATTGGTGGCGTCTACTAGTCATGTGTCCCTTCAATATATGTTATATTACAGAAGAAGCGTTTCCATACAGATCTGTATCATCTTCAAGTTTTTTTTATTCTATTGCAAAGAAACAAAAATGATATATTTAGCTTATTTGTGATTTGGAGAAAGTGAGACCATACATGTTTATGTTAAATTTGTTGTAATAATAAATAGTTTTACATTAAATATGCATGCCTAAATAATAATATACATACATTAGGAAATTTAAAAAATTTAATGTTTTGTGAGTGTCATGTTAGTTAAAAATTAAAAATATTAAGCAACTTTAAGTGATCAAATGCCACTCAGGTTTTAATAAACAAGTATAACTAGATTTTCAAGATACATTCGTTAAATGATTTGCTTGTATATGAGAAACTGATTTCAAAATTTTTACTCGCGGAATGCCTAAACAAATTTCTCAAGTTATAGACATATTATTTTATTCACCAATAGAATTAAGGATGAACATCAAGATATAGACTAGAGTATAAACGATCCACATTTTTTGCAACTAAGGAAAAACTTAATAATTTGGCGACAAAGAATATTGTTAAGGTGTATTTAAATATGTATTTGATAATTTATATATGTTATTCGAATAAATTATCTTGTTTATCATAGATATTAAATTTGACCTTCTAATATGCTTATATTTATGTTTCATGAATCACACCTTAGCAGAAAATTTATTTAATTTAATTACATCATCTGCGGCAAAAATAAGGTGATTTATTCTATTATTAATATTATCAATGAAATCCAAAACTGTGATGGAAACTTCTGAAGAATTGCAGCGATAAATTGTAACTGAAATTGTTTTCGATTTGCTTTTAAAGAAGGTTTTTAAAGCACCTGCGGCTTTAACGAATGCAATTGCATTACGTATCTCGCGCGGCATGCTCGATAATTTGTGTAAATTTTTTTTTGAACTTTTGTCTAATTATAAAGTTTCATGAAAATATTTTTTTGAATACTTTTATTTTATATCTAGCAGAAATGTGGATTGATATTTCTTACTCTACTAAAACATTTTGCTTCCTTTTTTTTGAAAATTCTATAAATGCTGAGAAGCATACAACTTTTTGAGTTTTTACCAAATTTAAAAATGTCATTAGGATAATTTGCAAGTATTTTTTCGCACTCAAGGACGTTTGACCAAAAATTTCTAAAACTCCTAAAAAAATTTTATCCAAATTTTCTCAAAAGCTCTAACTTTTTCAATTTTTCTCTAAACAAAAAATCTAGCAGAGATAGTTTCTAAATATATTTAATATATCGTAAAGAATTTAAATGAAATTCTCTAACATATAAAAAAAGTATTTTTTTTCTTTTTTCTAAACATTTTTCAAGTTTTCAAAGGTATATCACTTTTCTAACTTCATCGAAATTGAAAATTTTGTTAGAATACTTTGCAAGTCTTCTACCCATCTATCTATTTATCTGCTCAAATGTTCTTAACTATCACTTTAGGAACCTTAAGAAGTGTACCAAAAGCCAGATACTGACAAAAAACCGTTAATAACCATACAGCAAATAAAATTAATTAATATAAGTCGAAAATCCTGCTTATTTTAAGGTGTTACAAAAAGAAGCATAGGAAATCTGAAATTAAGAATTACATCTGAATATTAATTCTTGACATTCAGTTCGGGGCAATATAAAATTCAGGGAGGCACGACTTCAAATTCAGATAGGCACGCCCTTAAATTAAGAATATATGTATACTGCAATATTCTAACTAAAAAACATATATTGCTCACGCCTTACCGTCACTCATTCGTTGCTCTTGTATAGTTATTCGTTTTAGATGATATGCAAGCTCGTAACGTTACAACTGGCAACCAAAGTAGGGCATGCAAGTTTAAAAAAGAAAAATATTAGCAGTAAGAAAATAATTAATAACAATCCAATAACTTTAATACCAAAATATCCTTTGCAAATAAAGAATCCATAATGTTCATGTTGATTTATAAAATTTATTTACAAAGAGTACCATCACAAGTAACAAATCTGTTATTTCAAACACGCTTGAGCATTAAACGCAAACTATATTCAGCAAAAGATCATTGTGTACAAGTAGTCAGAAAAAAGTTAAAGCAACTATTATTTGCAAATCGCGCCAATAAAAAGGTAGTATTTTACGGGAAATAGATTCAAAATTTGTTCTGTACTTTTTTTGTACAATTATTAACATTTGTTGCATAAGTTTCTTTTTTAGATATATAATTTCACCTCTAATACCTTAAAGTTTCGTTAAAATTCAATTACAACTTTCAGAAATCTGTTCATAAAGTTTGTGCATTAAGTCATCAATCTCGTTGAATAATTATTTGTTATGATACCTCCAACACCGAAAAACTAAGAAAAAAATAAGAAGGCTATAAATAAATCATATAACAAAAGAAAAAATTATTTATGAACACAAAAAAAATACAATTAAAAACAACGCAAGGTAGAGATTTTTACCTCATCAACAGCAAATACTCCTGTAAAAATGAAAATGTTATCAAAATATTAAAAAAATGTAATTGCCGTTTATTTTATCAGTCTTAGTCTTCATTAATAAAAATGTAAGTTCCTGATGACCATATAAGCCTTTTAGAGCTTTCATATATCTATTTAATGTCTGAAAACTTGAAAGTTCCAGCATATCGTGTTCTTTTAAGTGCCTGTATGTTTTTTTACTTTTTACACGCAATAGGATACATTTATACACCCATTGATTTGTGTATTGCATGCTTCTCTTGTCGCCAAGTCTTGATGCTTCAAGGTAAGCACACTTTCCTTTGCACTAAAGCAAAATTTTAGTACAATTTAAAAGAAAACTTTGAGTATACAATTATATGAATTTCATGCAAGCACTGAAACTTTAATTATATTTTGTTTTAAAGAATTGTATTCTAAAAATGAATAATTTACATGTCTAATATTGGAGATATTAACCCTTTTATATTTAAATGTTTTAATTGAATGAAGTTCAAAACTTCTAAGTATTGTTTAAAATGAATGGAATTTTTACAATGAAACTTTTCGAAATTCTTATAAGCTTTTTAATATTTTGTTCACAATGTGAAAAAATGCACTAATAAGTTTTCATCAGTCAAATATTGCTAATAACTAATAGTTATTTTTTCAAGTAAACATTTAAAAATTGAATCTTGTTTATCACGATTCTACAAGCAATAGGATACAAATAAATTTAATATTATTTCCCGGTCCAGAGACCAGCCTACATTTGAGGTTCCAACGCTTCTTGTTCTTATTTAAATTTTCTTTCAATGTTTGAACAATACTTTTCTTTTTATAATATTGTTGCAAATATTTTTCTAAATTTCTTTAAAATAGGCAGCAACCTGTGAGGCCGTCGAGCTTATGAATATCTGGATTTGTAGATAACTAAATACAATTTTATTTATTACCTCTCATTTAATACAACAGATACCTATTAGGACTGAGTGAAAATGATCCAATTAGTCGAGTCTTTTGAGTTAAGCGAAAAAAATTTGTGCGTTGACATCCGCAAAAAGTAAAAAATCTTTTTTTTTAATCGGTTGATATATTCTGCCACCCTTTTTGGCTTAAAAACTAAAATTTTTGAAATTTCCTGAAAATTTCCCTATTTATTTAAAAGCTATAAAGAATTTTGTTATATACAGTTTCTGTTAGTAAATAATAATAAAAAATTAAAATTAAAACAAATTTTTTTTCACAGTTTAGAATTTTTTGAAAATCGCCAAAAAACGTGTTTTTTTTGTTTGTTTTTTATTGAGTCTTATGCACACGTTATGAAAAAATTCGAATACGTAGAACTTGAAATTTTCTTAGGTTGAAGCAAAGAAATATGATATTAGCTTTTTGTTTTCAAACAAAATTTTTTTAGTGATGTTTTAAGCGTTCCCATGGTCAATTTTAGACTTGCTAAGACTAGAAAATTAAAAAAAAAAAAAAATAATAGCATGTTTCTTCGATTTAAGATAAAGAACGTTCAAGTTTGACATCAGGCTGCAGGATAAACTCTGTTATACAATTATGGTAAAAACTTCAAAACTGTAAAGTTTTAAATTAAAAGCTATATGAACTTTTTAATTTCCAGCTAAGAATTCAAAAATCTATATTGGATTTAAAAAAACTTACTTCCTTGCAGAAAAAATAATCTCTTTGATTTTTCAATTTTAAAACGAACCATTTTCTTACTTTTGCTTGCTCATAGAGGAAGCGTCGCAATGGTATCATTTTCCAAAAATCTGAAATTCATTTAATTAAACCTTCCCCTAATTTAAAAATGTCTAACACAATTTTCTAAGGAATTACATTACATTACAAATTCTAAACATAAAGTTGTGTTTTAAACCAAAAAAGATGAAAAGATATTTATTTTAAGTTTTCAACAGAATAGTTGATTCCTTGATAAAAAAACCTCTTTAGAGGTTCCTTTGGTAGAGGATTCCACGGTTACTTCAGGGATGATAGATTACAAGTCGCTTATGATATTCTGAGACAACTGGGTATAACAGTCTTTCACTTTACTATTTGTTCCAATTGATTGGATGTTGCAAAGACGTCGCTAGCAAGTGTTATTATTACAATTAGGTGTTGGATTGGTATAGGTCGATAGCGATTCTGTCCTTTAAGTAATACAATTTTTTGATCGACAGGAAAAGTATATCTTTGAAGTTGGAACATGAGGTTTGGATTTCTTTTGGGAATAAGCGGAAGAAACTGAACCTAGTCAAGTCCATATCTAGATCCGTCATTCTAGCATCTACTCATAGAAGAACTCGACTTGAAACCACCTAGTGTGTCAGAAGGAGGAAGATATCTGGTGGACAGACAATTAAGAATTTTAAAAGTTAAGTCGATGTAACTGTAACAATCAATTAAAGCCTACACTCCTGCCAGAATACAGTTATGAACATGGACTTTTTCTAAGAGAAAAACTCCCTCAGG
Source organism: Druon quercuslanigerum (assembly GCA_010014905.2). NCBI lineage: Eukaryota > Metazoa > Arthropoda > Insecta > Hymenoptera > Cynipidae > Druon > Druon quercuslanigerum. The sequence goes on from JAAAKG020031345.1 coordinate 9,232, forward strand.
CTCTTTTACCTGGGGTTTTCCAAAAAAATACGTCAAAAAAGGGAATATGCGAATTTTCCTACTATACATCATTGCATCTATCTGCTATCTACTACTAAATTCTGAGACGAATATAATGTTTAATTCAATATCGATGTATCCTCTAACGTGCGAACAAGTATCAATCCTCAGCAATATCAATGCTTTAAATTTCTGTGCGATAACTTTACTGTAAACAATTTATTAGAAAAAAATAAAGTAATAAATAAGATTTAACGGTAACTCGTTTTTTTAAAGAAACTTACCGATGAGCCGACTGGAGTTTCCTCGATTTCATCTGCGGTCAATGGGGTAATCTTGCCGCTATTTATGTTGATTTTTGCCCTTCCTTTAGATACAAAGCAAGGATTATATACATATATTCCAGATAGAATATTAGTACTGTTTAATATTGCGCAGACATCACCATCAAGTGTTGATAATATAATTTGTTCTAGATTTGGTATAGATACTTTGAGCAATACAATTGCTTTATCTGCCGGAAAAGTGTATTTTCGAAGGCCGAATTGCCTTTGTGGATTTTTTATAGGGAATAACCGAAATAGATTCAAATTGATCAAGTCCATAGTCAAGTACAACAGAAAAAGAAGCCTGGTAGGTGGAGTTATATAAACGGCCGGCGGTGACCTAGACCTTAAACGAAGAGAAGGCTGGGCATTAGAAGAAGATCTGATCGAAGTTTGAGGTCTGGTAGTTGGATGTGGTCTCTCAGAAACAGAAGAAGATGGGTCCTCACGAGAAATTCCAGGAGTAGGGGCACCATTATGCAAACATTTGAACTCTGAACTTAACTCTGTAAGAAGGAACAGACGATGGCTTTTGTTAAAGAACTAATCTTTTTGCTTTAATAATAATGATACATAACGTCCAAAACTGTCCATTCTGTTTCCACAATGTATTATTTAATAGTGATGCTTTTGTATTTCATTCTTTTATATTAAGACTGATATTCGATTAGAAAGTAACAATTGATCTTATATTGACTTTTGAATTATTTATCATAATTAAAAAATGTAAGATATTAGTGCACTGCACCCAATTAAATTATGTAACTATCAATTATATACTTAAATGAACTCTTTTAAATGTGCACGAAAGTCATATAAATTATGTTCCGAATTTCCGTATCATATTATTAATTCTGGGTATACGTGCTAATTTCTCGGTCCCCACTCTTAAAAGACTTTGCAGAAGGGAAAACGGGCTCTTGACTCGACGCTTTTCCAGTCGCTTGACGCGAGAGTCTAAAGTCAGATGAGTATCTCTAATGAAGCGAAATTTAAGTTTATTACGTTGCATTGTTTTTAAATCTGTGTTTTCTTGTGTTCACCTAATCACTTGCGCGATCATCATTATGTTCGACTCTAATCCAAAACATTGGTCCTTCGAATACGGATATTTATACTAAAAAACCAGTATGAAAACGCTTTAAAACGATCGTATAAAGTTTTGCAAAAAGCGTTACGCGCATTTAATGTGAAATAAGTTCAAAAATTAGTGAAAGTTTAAGTGCAAAGAATGAATCCAGCTGGAATTTAGAAGCATAGTACATCATCCATCGAACAAAATCGCATTTCGACGTTGCTAAATATCAGGTAACATAGAGCAACTCGTGATCGAACTTATAATTATTTATTTTATTATAATTATAATTAATTATTAACTAGCAAACTTTCGCGTCGATAAAAGTGTCTAACTTTAGATTCGTCAAAGCGATTAACGTGAATCGTACATTCCAGTGCATATCGATGTGAGCTAGTGCGTGTTGATAACGTGTACACAAACTGTAAGCAATTCATTGAGACACTCGTTATAAACACTGACTTTTGTATGAAATGAATTGTTCACATACATGTGGATTCTAGTCACGAGTCACTGTCATCCGCCCTCCCATTTCTTTTCTTCGCCACGTAAAAGCAGAAGGAAGAAAGTAATCGTCTGTTTCGTTTCTTCGCATCTACATATGGAAGGAAGGAAATCATCGCCTCTCTCGCTTCTTCCCATCTACAAATAGAAGGAAGGAATGCATCCTTATGTTTGATTACCCGCATTTTATATTATAGCAGGGTCTGTCAAATTATTAAGGCTCTGTTAATGTTCTCAGGTAAACTTCAGGAAGTTGTCAACATTTTTTGACAGCGATATCTGTGAGTTCGTTCCATTTTTTATTAATCATGCTCGATTTTCTTGTATGCCTTATAATCAATTGAATCTGATATCGATTTGCTAGCGAATTATTTCATTGCCCATATTCTAATTCCACTAGCGTGTAACACATTCGATTCTAGGTTCTTGCTATTTACGAAACATGAAGTATGTGTTATTCCATATTTGCATTTCATTTCAGATTATTTACTTCACTGCTGCGCCTTTCAATGTTTGGTTGTTGAATATCAGTTTGCATATTCAAGCCCGTATGTAATATCGTTAGTTCTTCTTCTTTGTGTTATCTCCCTCGAATCATTCAGTTCTTAGTATTCAAAATGACTAAAGAAGAAACTAAAGAACTGATCGACCAACAAAACAAATTAAGCGGTATCATCTCACGGGTTTACGTCAATTTTGAAAAATTAGGTGCATCTAATCTAACACGTGAAGCATGTAAGGCTTGCATGCCGAATCCAGATAAGAAATGGGATCAATTTCAGGAAAAGCATCAAGAGATACTTTCCTTATATGCAAAGGGGGATGAAAAGTTGCCGTACTTCTCTAAACACACTTTTAGCGAAACAGAGGAATTCTATTTAGTCGAGTTGGGTAAATTTTTGGACCAAATGGAGGTCTATGATCGAAGTCCAGCATCTAGGAATGACCAAGCAGACCCTGGTGAACAAGCGAATCACGGCCATAGTCCTGACCTTCCGAAGATCGAACTTCCCAAATTTTCGGGTAATTATTTGGATTAGCTAAATTACCGTGATTTATTTTATGCAATTGTCGTAGCAAACCCAAAAACAAGCAATGTTGCCAGATTGCATTATTTAAAAACAAGCCTATCTGGAGAACCTGCTCATCTCTTCAGTAGCATCTCCACTACTGCTGAGAACTTCACTCAAGCATGGGATTTACTAACGAGAACATACCAAAACACTCGGTTTTTGGTAAGTTCTCAGATTGCCGCTTTATGTTCTCTACAGCCGGTATCTACGGAATCTGCCTCTGAGTTGAAAAAGCTTCTACTTGAAACGATAGAAGCCAGCGGTGCTTTGACTGCACATAAACGTCTCGTCGAAACATAGGATGATTGATTGACCTACATTACTGTTCAACGACTTGATCAGCATTCCCGCCGAGACTGGGAAACTTCTATAGGAAGAGAAGTGGAACCACAGACGTTTGATTAGCTCAAGACATTTCTCACGACCCGAATCAAAGCACTTGAGTCCATGGGCCCTTCATTTAATCCACAAACCACAACAATTTCATTATCTTCAAAGATAGCTCTCGGACATCTTACTTCGATGGCGAATGTTTGCCGTGGTCTTTTAGCTGACATTGAAAAAGATGTTTCTTCAAATTAAGATTCACCCTGACGACCAAGACTACGAACGCATTTTGTGGAGGTTCAACCTAATAAATGAGCCAATCCGTGATTATCGGATGATCACAGTTACATTTGGACTATCCTCGTCGCCTTATTTGGCGTTACGCACCATCCAGCAACTTATCACGGACGAAGGAAATCGGTAGCCTCTCGCTGCATCCATCCTCCGCCGTCATATCTATATTGGCGATGTTTTAGCAGGCGCGGACGACTTGAAATCAGCCTTAAAATTGCAGTAGAAACTCATCAATATGTTACAATTGGGCGGATTTCCTTTACGCAAGTAGGCTTCCAACGAGATGGCACTCGTGAAAACTAGTCCCGCAAGATTGGAAGGCGAAATCTCAGTCCCGCTCATGGTCCGACGGAGGTGAGTTTCACACTCTAGGATTAACATGGGAGCCAACAGAAGATGAACTGTTGTTTCCTACAAACGTAGCTAGCCCTACAGCACCTTGTACCAAAAGAAGAGTCCTATCTGATATATCGAAATTGTTTGACCCTCCCGGATTAATATCACCGATCATCATAGTCTTTAAGATTCTTATGCAGAATCTCTGGCTTATCAAAATTGGATGGGATGATCCACTTCCAGAAGAAATCTTCCAACGATGGATTCGCCTATTTGAGAATCTTCGACATCTGGACACTATCAGGATTCCTCGTTGGCTGGACCATTCCAGTCGTCTTCGATTGGTTGAACTGGATTTTCGGATGCTTCTAAGGCCGCTTATGCTGCCGTTCTTTATCTGAAAACTGTTTCACATCAATGTGTCATTAATTAATCTCTTATTTGCTCTAAATCAAAGGTTGCGCCCATCAAACAATTATCTATTCCAAAAGTTAGAGCTCTGTGGGGTCCAGCTTCTCGCCCGTCTTACACTCCATACCCAGAAAACTCTCTCCTTTGAAGATGTGAGGGTGCATCTCTGGACTGATAGCACGAATGTGATTGCATAGTTAAGATGTCCTCCTTTCAGTTGGTATACATTCGTGACTAATCGTGCATCATATATTCAGACAACCCTTCCAGATGCTTATTGGCATCATATACCTGAGATAGAGAATCCCGCGGACTGCGCTACACGTAACCTTTCTGCTAGGCAGCTTAAGGCACACTCGCTCTGGTGGGTTAGTCCGGATCGGCTCTTAGAGACCAGTGTTCCTTGGTCTACATTTGATTTAAATCTGGAAATCGATACTAATCTTGAACGACGTATTCTCATACACCAGACGACAGTTTCTCGTCATCATATGTGGGATCGTTTCGCTCATTATGCATCTTCTTTAGAAAAATTAACTCGAGTGACAGCATGGTGTATTCGACACATCAATAACCTGAAAGAATTCAGAATCATCAATCGCTCATGTTCTTATGCGCATCCTGGAGTTCTCACGACAGCTGATCTAGACCACGCTCGATTGTTTTGGGTTCAAAGCTTCCAGCAGGCATATTTCTCTTCTACTATTTCCAATATTTTAAACAAAAAAATCGAGAAGTTGCCCAAATGTGACCCACTAAATCAAGCTTAATCCTTTCCTAGATTCTCAGCAGCTGCTGAGATCCTGATGATAGGCACCCATATATATTGCCATCGACGTCTCCGTTCACAGATCTGGTCGTAGACAGTTGCCATCAGTGTGCGCTTCATGGGGGTATCCAGCTCACACTAGCGTGGTCGTCTAGTTTTCAAGTCTCGCATTCTGCGATTTGTGGTGTGCATTCGTCATCGTGCCGCCACTGCCACGCAGCTCATGGGAAATCTCCCTTCTAATCGGGTACAGCGCACTCGGGCCTTTCTTCACCCGTGCTGTACATCTGAAGGCAGTGCCCGATTATACTTCTCTGTCATTTCAAGCTGCCTACCGACGCTTTACCTCACGACGGGGCATTTGTTCCACTCTCACAAGTGACCAGGGAACAAATTTCGTCGGAGTCGATGCTGAGTTGAGGGAACTCTTCGCGGAGGCGTCACGTGCTTCGCAGGACATAACTGATGATCTGGCCATGGACCAAACCACTTGGCTCTTTGTTCCTCCATCAGTCCCACATTTTGGTGGATTGTGGGAGGCCGCCGTAAAATCTACCAAGCATCATCTTAAAAGAGTTATTGGAACTTCGACTCTAACTTTCGAGGAGATCTCAACGGTATTGTCACAGATCGAGGCGTGCTGTCCCTGAACCTTCACTTATTCAGAAGAACGTTCCTGCGAATAAAAGGTGGAAAATAGTTCAGAAAATGCAAGAAGATTTCTGGCACAGACGGTCTTTAGAATATCTTCATTCGCTTCAAGTACTTCCTAAATGGCGTCAGCATCAACAGTCTGTCCAGGTAGGAGATCTGGCTATTTTGAAGAAATCTGATAAGATCATTCCACCTATTAAATGGCCTTTATGCAGAGTTCGTGCCGTTACGGTCCGAACAGCTACTTGCGAGTTAGAGAGACCGATTGTGAAGCTCTGCCTCCTCCCTCGTGCAACAGAAGATCTTGCATAAACCTCTCCTGACCCATCCAGACCCTGAATCTATTTTACCATACTTAATTTAATTCCGTCAATCTCAGAGCCAGTTTTCACATTCAACTAATAGGTCTATCATTACACATATGGTTATATCAAATCGGGCGGTCGTCCACAATGACCGTAGACAAAACAAAACTTCGTTTCTTCTTGAAACAAATCGGGCGGATGTTCTGAATTTCCGTATCACATTATAAATTCTGGATATACGTGCTAATTTCTCGGTCCCCACTATTAAAAGACTTTGCCAAAGGGAAAAGGGACTCTTAACTCGACGCCTTTCCAGTCGCTCGAGGCGAGATTCTACAGTCAGATGTGTATCTCTAATGAAGCAAAATTAAAGTTTATTACGTTGCATTGTTTTTAAATCTGTGTTTTCTTGTGTTCACCTAATCACTTGCGCGATTATCATTATGTTCGACTCTAATCCAAAACAATAATTCTCGGATGAAGTTTTGTTTAATAATATTGATAATAAATAATTAAACTATTAAACTTTGTTGTCTCAAAAATTATTTCGTAAGTGAATCTTAACACATTCATTTTTTATTATAATTTGTAGTTACAAGTTACTCTTAATATTTTAAGATGGCCTTGGATCACATCTTTTTCCTACAACATTACTTCTAATTGATTGGATGACGTTAAGGGTTGTGGGTAACATGCTGAATTTCAAAATAATTTAAAATCGGACGAAGGGAGCCTACTGGAACTACCCACATTTCATGTCTGGTCATTGGAGTAACCATGCCACTTCGCATGTTTATTTTTACCCGTCCATTTTTTTTAGCGCGAGCAATGTATGTATATATTCCAGCAAGATTATCAATACCCTCCAATACTGCAAATACTTCGCCAGAAAGTGTTGTTAATACAATTAGCTCTTGGATAGGTATAGGTCCATAGCGATTCTCTTCTTCGAGAAATAAAATTAATTTATCTGCAGGAAAAGTATATCTTTGAAGTACGAATATCAGGTTCGGATTCTTCTTGGAAATAAGCCGAATAAACTGAAGCTGGTCAAGTCCATATTCAGATCCGTCAGAAGCAGGAAGCCTGGTAGGTAGAGCCAGGTGCGAAGAAGACGAACTAGGTATGCAACCACGTGCTGGCTCAGCAGGAGGAAGAGAGCTAGCAGAAGAATGTTGATTTTCAGAAGAAAAAGAAAAAGAAAATGGGACGCGAAGCGGAATATCAAGATAGGGGCACATTAAATTGGCATAAATATTTGTGAATTTTGATAAGGTTTTATATCATTAAAAAAAATCAAAATGTATAGCAGATTAAATTTTTAATAACTGCACTGTATGAATATTCGTCGTTGAAGTTAGTTTCAAAATATAGTTCATAAGCCACTAGTTTAATCAATTTAGAAGATTTTTAAAGATTACAGTGAATTTAGAAAAATTCAAGAGACTTTGATGAAGCTTGTGAAAATTTCGAAGAATAAAACTGGAAATTATCTATCTCGAAACCTACGTGGAAAAATTATATATAGGTTACGTATATATTGTGCACAACAGATTGATATTTGTGATTTGTTTCACACAGAAAAGCTTTTAAAAAAAATTCAAAACATTGTGATTATGTCGATTATATATGAACTAATACAAAATTTTCACCTAGGAAGAATATAAGCAGATTAAAGAGACTTTGATGCAATTTTTACGAAATTATGATTATTTAAAAATGATGCAAGTAGATGGAAAAAATTAAAAAATTTTATTGAATTCAGATCAACTGAAGAGAATAAAGTTAGTAAATGAAAACATCATAAAATTCATGAGAATTAAAGGTAAATTTGAAAGTCCTCAGGGAAGAATAGGAAAAATAAAAATCGCAAAAAGTTTAATTGGATTAAGTGATTTTCAAGAGAGTTAAAAAGATTCAGAGCTCAATTGAAAATAACTCAAAAATATTCAGAATTTCTTGGGTTTTCTGTTTTATATTATTAAACCTCTGTCTGACCCAGCATATGCCCACAAAGTTATTTTGTTCAATTACACGCTCCTTTTGTGCGGTGATGTTCCATTTGATGGTTATCGTATCATGAACCTGTCACTTTCTATCCAATTAAACATTTTTTAAATATTTTTCAACTTTAATATTAATATTTGGTTTCGAGGATTTTTGATGATAATTTCCTTATTATTTGATAAGATTGGAACAGCTCTGTCGCACTCAAATACATCACTTCACGTAAATGAGGACCGCTATTAGTTGTTCCCTTTCCACGTACCTCATTTAACTATTTTTGTTGATAACACTCGAATGCTAAGGCAGAGGGTTAACATAAGCGACTTAAGTGATATTTTCATTTGAGAAAGCTACTATAGTAACTTTATCTGAAAACGTGACAAAGAAGGGAAATGAGGGACAAAGTGACTAAAAGTTACGTTATTGACTGTCTAGTTTTCATGAGTATTGATAAATCTAAGCGTAATACATATTTCTTGTTATTTAGATTACAAAATTAACTAAAAAATGTGATTTAACGATAACTAGTTTTTTTAAAGTAACTCACCCATGACTGCGGTTTACATGCTCTACTCTATAGCCATTTAATAGTTGGCGATGATAGCCTACTGGAGTTTCCTTGGCTTCATCTGCGGTCAATGGGGTAATCATACCATTGATCATGTTGATTTTTGCCCGTACTTTATAGTGAGCACAAGGATTGTATGTATATATTCCAGCAAGAGTATCAGTATTGGCGTCCAAAATTGCAAATACGTCCCCATCGAATGTTGATAATACAATTTGTTCTTGGGTTGGTATAGGCCTATACGTATTTTGCCTTTGGAGCACTCTAATTTGTTTAATGGTAGGAAAACTGAATCTTCGAAGTTCAAATTACCGGTAAGGATTTTTATAAGAAATAAGTCGAATAAATTCAAGTTGATTGATTTCATAGCCCAGTACGTTCGAAGAAGAAAGCCAGGTAGGTAAAGTTCTATTTACGGTTGGAGGAGACCGGGACCTTAAAAGAAGAGGTCGTTCGGCATGAGAAGAAGAGCTGGTCGAAGAGCGAAGTGTGGCAGGTGGATGTTGTCTGTCAGAAGCAGAAGAAGATGGGCCTTTACGCGGAATGCCAGGAATAGGTTCACCATTAGGCAAACATTCAAACTGTGAACTTAACTCTGGAAACATGAACAGAAGATTACATTTTGCAAGGAACAAATATTTTTTTGATGATTTGCTTAGCGTCCGGCCAGTGAAATAATCAGACAGTTGGCACTTTAAAATTGTTTTGTGCTGCATGGGCGAGTCTTGCAAATAATTTAATAGATCATTTTTATCGGAGAAATTGAGAAAAAGAAGTCAAAGAATGTTTATTCCGTTGAACATTCTATAGTTTCTATTAAGGGTGTGCATAATGTGTGTGGATATAAATAAACAGTAGTGTACAAAATTAAAAGCAATACAAATTGTTAAATACACTTATTCCCTTAACATTGATCTTTAAGTAAAAAAATAGACATCATGTTGTAAGTGCTCGTATAAATGGCAAGAAATATGTTTATCAGCTATGACTATGTGGTTGAATTATATCTGATAAAATGCAGATCACGAAGCAGAAATTGTTCTTGGCGGACAACTTGAAAAAGCTTCAAAAATTAGATACATCATAGTAATATATTCACCAATAGAATTTAGAATGAACATCACGGTAAAGACAAGATTATAAACGACCCTCATTTTTCGCAATTACTGAGCCAACTAATTTGTAAGCTAATAAAGAATTTTGTTTCTAATGTATCTGATGAATATCCTTGTGTTTTGTTAGACTACATATTAGATATGTTATCTTGATCGAAATCTGCTGGGATACAGGCGACTAGTTTGTTCTTCTTTAATAATGAGGCCGAAATTTATCCAAATATTTGATCCTTGTCGCCTTTATTTTTTATTCATATCGCTCAAATGATAAGATATAAATAAATGCGTAGAAGCTCACCTTCTTGAGAAAAAATTTTCCTAATGCCTGGTATCATAAAAAATTGGTTTAAAAAGACACACAAAAATAAAAGCAAGTTATGATATTTAACATATCTTTATTTAGAGTAAAATAATTTAATTTCTTTTTTGATTTTATAAAATTATAAAATATAATTTCAGATTGAAAATTTTCTGTGTGAACTTAAGTTATTGTCAAAGTTATGAATGAAATAGTGTTACGTTGTTTCAGTTTCAGAAATCGAGGACAATAAATGGGAATATTAGTGTAGCAACTGCCGATATCACGACATGAGCCA
>JAAAKG020031356.1:0-44329 GCA_010014905.2 Druon quercuslanigerum
ACACTCCCGGAGAGTCTCACGGGCAGCCGCGTGGAGAGGGAGGCTCGAGTGGAGAGAGGTGCGTGCGCCGAGTGGCACTGGCGTCGTAGGCGTGAACAAGTGTTTAAAAAAAAGAAAATCTATAAGCACATTATCGTTATATGGATTTTCTTATATTCTACCGCTTAAGCGCGTATAACAAGGGTATTTAAAAAAATTTTCATTGATAGTTTCATTGATTTCAATTAATTGAAAGGATTTCAAAAGATTTCAAGTACTTAAGAGGATTTTCAAAGATTCAATGAATTTTTAAATAGATTTTAATAAATTTAAAGTATTTTAAAGAGCTTTAAATATTTTATAGTTAAAAAAAAATTAAGGAATTTTTACAGATTTTCATTAAATTAAAGAGATTCCAAAATAGAGATTGAAAAAGAGATTTGAAAGTATTTAAAATATTTCAAAAGATGTTCAAAGATTAAAATAAATTTTAAAAAATTCTCAAAGAACTGAAAATCTTTTTGGAAATTGTTTGCATATGTAAAGAACTATTAATAGATATACACTAATTAAACAAATTCCGAAGAATTTTAAATATTTTTACCACTCAAAGAATTTCAGAGGACTCGAAATATTTTAGACGAAAAAAAAGATTAAAAGTAATTTTTCAGTAGATTTGAATAAATTCGAAGGATCTCAGTGGATTTTCAATATCTTATTGTATTCTAATATATAAAATCATTTATACAATGAAAAAAATTAAAAGAGTTTTAAAATATTTTAAATATTTTAGAAGATTTTCAAAGATTTAAAGAAATTGAAATTCTCAATTCATAAAATTTGAAATATTTTACAGAATTTTCACAGATTTTGAGAAATTTTTTTATCGGTTTGAAAAAATTCAAAGGATTGTAAAGAATTAAAAATATTTTCGGGTACTCTAAATGATTCCAAAGATTTTCAAATAGATTTTTATGATATAGAAATAATTTTAAATATTTTAGGATATTTTCAAAAACTCCTTAGAATATTAATAGACTTTCATAAATTGTAAGGATTTCAAAAAAATTTTTATTTTGTATATATTTTTTTTATCATAAAGACTTCACTAGGATATTTTTAATTTTTCAGTATTTTATCAAAGTTTACGAAAACTAAAAGGTATTCCAAAACTAATTAAAAGCTTTGGAAGTTTTGAAACGTGTAGAAAATAAATCTAATTTTCATAAAATTGAAAAAAATATGAAACAAGAAAGAGATTCAAAAATATTTCAAATGATTTCTTAATATCTCGAAAATTTAGAATAAGAATTTTTCACCTTAGCAATATTTCAAAATAAAAAAAATCTCATCTTTGATTTAGACATTCTTAGAAATTTGTAAATTTTTAAAAATAATTCAAAAATTGGAAAGATTCAAAAAAGTTTTAGAAAAATTTAGATTTTTGATATTTTCTAAGAGATTAGACAAAATTGCTTGTTCAAGAGAATCTTTGAAAGTTTTTAAAATATTCTTAAAGTTTTTTTAAAATTTCAAAAAAGAATCTGGAAAATTAAAAGACCCATGTTACATGATAAAAAAGAAAAAAAATTCGATTCATTTAAAAACATTTTAAATAATTTCAAATTTTATACATTTTAAAAGATTTGTTAAATTGTCAAAATAGAATATGAAAATACCAAAACTTTTCAAATATTTTTTAAATCTCTTCGAATTTTCCAGCAATTATAGATATCCTTTAAACTGAAAATATTATTTTATTTATGTAACCTTTAAAAAAGACAAATAATATTTATATCATTGTTTTAAGATAGTGCCTCTTATATATTTTGATGTTACCATAATAGTCGATTGAAGATGTTTAAACAATTTTTAACAAAGAAGCAGATATTCAAAAGCTTTATTTTCTATTAGAAACTATTTAATATTTAAAATTTCTAAAATACAAAAACAACAATATCATTATCTTTTTTAATATTACATTTTATTTTTAAAATGTGAATAAATGTCTCTCAGGCTCTCATCAGAAAAACCTGGGTTCAAATCCCAGAGAGAACTGAGACCAATTTTTTCAAAATTTAAAAATAAAAAATTAATATTAAAAAAATATTGATTTTCGACCTGAAAAAAATAATTAACGCTGAATTAATTAATGAATCTTATATGTTAAAACCATATCATTGAAAAATATCTTTCTCAGATAATCTACCTGTTTCGTTAAAATTTAAATATCTGAAAATATAAATATTTTATTTTTGGTTGAAAACTTCTGATTTTTAGTTGATGAAAGCTGCTGCAAAAAATAAGAATCCAACGACCAAATTTTGACCACACCGAACAATCAAACAAAAAAAATTTTTCCAATTGCAATCTGAAATTAATTTTTGTTAAAAACAAAAATTTTAGACAGAAATAAAAAAGAGGAAAGAAAAATGCGAAGGCAACCAACCACATCCCCTTCCTTCTCTTTTTCTTTCTTTCGTCTTTTTTTTAAAATAATATTATCAAATCACAAAAAAAGGAACATATAAAAATAAGGCAAGGAAAATATAAACAGTAGCGCAAGAGAACAGGTGTTGTCTCTTTGACACCTGAGATTCGAATGAGGGTCAGTAGCTCAATATTTTGTAAACACTCTAGAAATATCTGTGATAAAAAAATTCAAAATAGAGAAAGTAAAAAAAACTAGATTCATGGAACCTCACCATTAACTATAATTTATCATATTAGCATAACTTTTATTCAATTTATATAAATCAGTTTTTTTGTTTTTTAATATAAAGCATTTCCATAAAATCTATCTTACTCTCATTACTCTCACTATGCAAAATTTTCACATTATCTTGATTAAACTCATGATAAACATCAACAAATTCACTTGCATGCCTGGCTAGAACGCTCCTATAACAGCGCCCTAAACGAACATCACTCTTGTGCTCCTCTATCCTAGTATGAAGAAGTCTGTTAGTCTGTCCCACATAATTTATCTTGAAAATCCTGCAACTGATCTTGTAGAGAACAACATCCCTCTCAAACTTATGTAGAAATTTGACCAAAAAGCGGAAGAACAAAAGTATAAAATAAACTATATTCCGTTACCTCTTTTTGATTATCCGCAAGCAAAACATTACCATGTTTGTTTTTGATTTGTTGAATTTTCATTGCAATATGTTTCCTAATTAACTTTTGTGGGTAATGATTTAGAAAAAGGATATTCCTAACGATATTCAAATTTCTTGAGTCAAATGAGAAAAGGCAAACCTAGAGCTCTGCCAATCAAATTCTTAATTACTGCAATTTTGTTTTGAAAAAGATGAAAAAAAATTTTTTTAATCCTGCCTAAATATGTAATTCCATATGCCAATTGGTCAAAATACTACTATCCCAACCCTTAATCACTTCTATGTCCAAAAAACTGATTCTATTATTCTGCTCTATTTCATTAGTAAATTGCAGTTTTGCATGAAGACTATTAAAAACATCATTGACCATCTGCAACTTTTCCAGAGGAACACACAATAAGGCATCGTGGACATACCGGAAATAAAAAAGCAAAACAAAACCCAAAAAAGATCTTTGCTGATAAAAAACATTTGCATATTAGTAGTATGGATTGTAAGATTTCTGAGGGTTTCATGATGATAAAAGAATTTCTTGGTAACAATCCTGCTATAGTTTGCATGAGTGCTGATAAAGGCAATATTACTGTTTGTATGAACAAATCAGATTGTTTTAGGTATATGGAGAATTTAATTTCTAATAATGATAATTTTGAATTATTGCATGAGGATCTGTTGAAAAAGTTAAAAAGATATACTTTTAAGATGCTTGACAATTGGAGAAAGTTCTTGCCACATATTATGGTTTGAGAGAGATTGACAAAGATGGTTATCCCTTAAGAATGGTTATTTCAATTATTAATCATCCCACTAAATTTTTAGAACACAATATTAATCCGCTTCTCAAAACTCTATTACGATTTCTAAATATATTGTAAAAAATAGCTGGGAATTTGAAAAATTTGTTATCAAAAAACGGTTTGGATCCTTATGTAACGATTTCGTTAGATGTTATTGAAATGTTTTGAAATATACCCCTTGATTTAGTTGAACAGGCAATCTTAAATCGATGGCTTAGTATAAAAACAAGTAATCGACTATCTCAAAAAAATTTTGTCGCAGGGATTACTTTTCTCATGAACTCAACCTATTTGAAATTTAATGGATCTTTTTATAGATAGATGTTCGGTACTTCCACAGGTTCAGTCATTTCTTCGATTTTAGCTAAAACGGCAATGGAACAATTGGACGATTTTTCTTTTGAGAAATTAGATTTTGTTTTGTCTTTTTATTTCCAGTATGTCGACGATACCTTATTGTGTGTTCCTCTGGAAAAGTTGCAGATGGTCATTGATGCTTTTAATAGTTTTCATGCAAAACTTCAATTTACTTATGAAATAGAGCAGAATAATAGAATCGGGTTTTTGGACATAGAAGTGATTAAGGATTGGGATGGTAGTATTTTCACCAATTGGTATAGGAAAAGTACATATTCAGGCAGGATTTAAAATTTTCTTCTGCTAATCCTTTACAAAACAAAATTGCAGTAATTGAGATGGTCACCTGATCTAAGGGAAGTTGCCACAGTATAATTAAATTTGTTGTTGCGGATGAAATACTAAGAGAGCTAGTCCAAGGTACAAGAAAATTATGACGGGGATGGAGAAAAGAAAGAACCTGCAGAAACCCAGTATGCGAATAGATTTCCAAAATAACATAATCGAAACCATAGGTAAGGCAACTTGGGAAGCGCTTATACGGAATAAAGATGTAGAAGGCGTATGCACTATGTTCCGGGATACCATTGCTATATGTGCGATCGAAGTGTGTGGTACTGCGGTCGTAGGAAGAATGTCTAGTGATGCATGGTGGAATGATGAAATTGAGGCTGTCCAAAAAACAAAGAAAGAAGCATACAGCGGAACTTTGAACATAACAGGTCTTTGCGATGAGGAAAGAAATAGACGAATATATGATTACAGACGCAAAAAGAGGATACTCAAGCGATTAATTAGAGAAAGTAAAGATAAAAATAGAGCAGAAAAAGCGAAGAAATAATAAAGAGTGTTAGTAAAGTGAATGAGGTCTGAAACAAAAGACTTTGGATACTAATGGACCCCAGTGGGGAACCTCACATGACGACTTTTTGTGGATTTTCACTTGGGGTGATTGCTAGAGAGATTGATCAGCAACCTGGGTCGGAGCAGTGTTGCGGAATAAACGTGTTATTTAAATAAATAACCCGAGAATTCCAGATCAATCTAAAAATTTTATAACCCCTTCCTCACACTACTCCCCTCCCCACCGAGTGAGTCACGCCTACCCTGAAAGGGAAACGGCCTAATGGTGTAATAATAATAATATGAATAGTAATAATTATAATAAAATGAATTTTAAACAATTTGAAATATTTTACAGAATTTTTATAGATTTTAAGATATTTTTCCATGAATTTCAATAATTTAAATTAATTTAAAACTATTTGATATATTTTAGAGCATTTTTATAGATTTAGATTTCCAGCAATTTTCCATAGATTTCCATCAATGAAAGGCTTTCGAAAGAATTAAAATACTCTAGAAGATTTCCATAGGTTTCAAGGATATTTTAATAGATATTAATAAATTTAAATATTTCTTTAGATTTAACATACTTTACAAGAGTTTCAATCATTCAAAGAAATTTATAATAGATTTCAATAATTTAAATTTATTTCAAACAATTTGTATTATTTTACAGAATTTTTATAGATTTGAAGAAATTTTCCATTGATTTCAATATATTGAATAAATTTCAAAAAATTTGAAAAATTTTACAGTACTTTCATAGATTTCAAGAAATTTAAAATTTATCTAATTAAATTAAAGGATTTTTAAAGAATTAAAGTACTTCAGAAGGTTTTCCATTATTCGAAGAAATTTAGAATAGATTTTGATAAATTAAATGAGTTTCAAAGAATTTAACAAAATTTGCAGTATTTTCATAGATTTCAAGGAGTTTTTAAGATATTTGGAATAAAATAAAGTATTTCGAAACACTTAAAATACTTTAAAAGATTTTCAAAGATTCCAAGGAACTTTTAATAAATTTCAATGCATTATAACTATTTCAAATTACTTCAGAGAGTTTTTAATGATTCAAAAGAATCTTAAATTGATTTCAGTAAATTAAAATTTTGTTAAAGAATCAATATAATTATTTATATGTTTCAATAAACTAAAAAATTTTCAACAGATATAAACTATTTTACAAGACTTTTAAATGTTGAAAGAAATTTTAAATAAATTGCAATGAGTTGAAAGCATTTTAAAGATTGAAAGTGTATTACAAGATTTTTAAAGATTCAAATAAATTTTCCATAGATTTCAAAGAATTTAAAATAGATTTCAACAAATAGAAATAATTTTAAAGGTTTTCAAAGATTCAAATGAAATTTCAAAAAGCATCCCAGAACTGAAAATCTTTTATAATTTTTTTAAATATTTAAAATAGTTTTAACAGATTTACATTTAATTGAATTAATTCCAAAAAATTGAATAAATTCAGAGAATTTAATAAATAAATGAATTTATTCAATTCAAAGAATTTCAGAGGACTTAAAATATTTTAGACTGAAGAAAAAGATTGAGGTTCAAATGATTTTAAATATTTTAGAAGATTTTCAAAGATTCAACAAAATTTAAATTTTAAATTCATAGAATTTGAAATATTTTACAGCATTTTCACAGATTTTAAGGAATTTTTCATCGGTTTGAATAAATTTAAAGGATTTTAAAGAATTAAAAATATTTTTGCGTATATGAAAGATTCCAAAGATTTTCAAATAGATTTTTATAATATAGAAATCATTCGAAGTTTCTAGCAGTTCTAGATATCCTGTAAACTAAAAAAAGTTCTTTATTTATATAACTTTTAAAACAGACAAATAATACGTATTTCCTTGTTTTTAGATAGTGCCTCTTATATATTTTGATGTCGCCATAACAGCGACATCAAAATAATAGAAAAAAGAAAGAAAAAGACATTCAAAATTTTTATTTTCTATTAGAAACAATTTAATATTTAAAATTTCTAAAATACAAAAACAACAATATCATTATTTTTTTAATATTAAATTTTATTTTTAAATTGCAAATAGCTGTCTCTCAGGCTTCAATCTTAAAAACCTGGGTTTAAATTCCAGAGGGGACTGAGAGCAATTTTTTCACAATTTAAAAATAAAATTTAATATTTAAAAAAATATTGATTTCCGACTAGACAAAAAATAATTAACGCCAAAATATTAAATAAATTTTATCTGTTAAAAGCATGTCATCGAAAAATATCTTTCGTAGATAATCTACCTGTTTCGTTAAAATTTAAATATCTAAAAATGTAAATATTTTATTTTTGGTTGAAAACTTCTAATCTTTAGTTGATGAAAAAAAATTTCTTTTAATTGCAATCTCAAAAAAAGTTTTGTTGAAAACAAAAATTTCGGAAAAAAATAAGAAAGAGGAACGAAAAATAAGAAGGCAACCAACCACATCCCCTTCCTTTTCTTTTTCTTTCTTTCGTCTTTTTTATTATTATTGGTCTTATATTATTATTACATATCGTGGCAATATTTTTAATTTATGAATTTTCTGCACCATAAGCATTGTCTACAAAATTTTTTTGAAGTTCCATGTTTCGCCAACCAATTGGATTTCCTAAAAATAATTAATCTTTTAAACAAAAATATGAATTTTCACTAGAAAAGTTAATTTAAAATCCAACAGTTTATTTTTTTACGAAATTGTTGAATTTTTGATCGAAAAAGAAAAAGCTTTTCAACAAAAAAATTAAATTTTTAAGAAAATAATTAAACTTTTAACAAATTTGTTGACATTCTCAATAAATATACGATTTTTTATTATAAAAAGTTTAATTTTTAACTAAAAAGAGTATTCAGTTCAAAAAATTAAATTTAAAAAGAAAACCAAAGTGCCAACCAGTTAAGATAAACGAAAAGAAAGAATTTGTAATAAAATAGTTAAAGCAAAATGAACTTTTTTTTATTAATTTTTTACTATTTGTCTTATACTTCATTAAAGTATTTAAATTTTAAACTAAGGAAATAAATATTTATCTAAAGCGTTAAGGTTTTAATAAAAATATCTTTTATCTTTCTACAACAAAGTTCAGCTTTTAAATCGTTAATACGATTTTTTTAATAAAAACGTTAATTTTCTACTAAATAGATAAATTATTAACGTAATAATTTAGCTTTCGATTAAATAATGTTTTAATAAAATAGTTTATTTTTTTACTAAAATAGCTATGTTTTATCATAAAATCATATTTGACGTCCTATTTGACTCCTGCAAACAAAAAGAATCCAAGGATCAAATTTAAACTACACCGAACAATGTAACATAACAAATTTTTATCCAATTGTAATCTGAAAATATTTTTTGTTAAAAGCAAAAATTTCAGACAAAAATAAAAAAAGAGGAAATAAAACTGAGAAGGCAAGTAACCACATCCCCTTCCTACTCTTTTCCTTTCTTTTGTATTTTTTTTTATCAATATTATCAAATCATAATAAAAAAGAAACATTGAAAATAAAAAATAAAAAAAAGGACATTACTCAAACAGCAACCTTATCAAGGCAAGGAGTATGTAAACAGCAGCGCAAGAGAATAGGTGTTCTCTCCTTGATACCTGAGATTCGAATAAGGGTCAGTAGGTCAATATTTTTTAAGCACTCTAGAAATATCTGCCAAAAATAAATTCAAAATAGAGAAAGTAAAAGAAAACAAGATTCATGGATCTTTACCATTAAATGTAATTCACCATATTAGCATAACTTTTGTTCAAATTATCCAAATCAGTTTTCAAATTAATTCTCTTTATCTCTCATTACTCCCACTATGCAAAATTTTCACATTATTCCAATGAAACTCTTGATAAACATCAACAAATTCTCTTGCATGCCTAACAAGATACTCTCAAGATACTCTATCCAAGTATTGAAAACTCTGCCAGTCTGTTCCATATAATTCATCTTACAAATCCTGCAAGTGCTCTTGTAGACAACACCATTTCTCTCAAACTTATTCAAAGGATCTTTAGAAAAATTATTCACTGAATCCGGTTTAAATTTTGTGGCTTCACAAGCTGCCTTACCTATGCTGTCGATTGTCTTAGTTTGGAAATCTATTCGCACATCCAGTTTCTGTAGGCTCTCAATTTTGATTTGCGTTTGTTTGGCTTTCTTGGTTCTCCTTTTTCTCCATCCCCGACCTAAGTTAATTTTCGAAATCAGAAGGTAATGATCGGTATTCCATTCAGAACCCCTCATGACCCTTGTATATTTTACTAGCTCTCTTAGTCTTTCATCCGCAACAACAAAGTCAATTATACTGTGGCTATTTCCTTTAGACCAGGTGTACATCTTAATAACTGCAATTTTGTTTTGAAAAGGATAAGCAGAAGAAAATTTAAAATCCTGCCTGAATATCTACTTTTCCTATACCAATTGGTGAAAATACTGCCATCCCAATCCTTAATGACTTCTATGTCCAAGAAACTAATTCTATTATTCTGCTCTATTTCATGAGTAAAGTGAAGTTTTTATGAAAAATATTAAAAGCATCAATGACCATCTGCAACTTTTCCAGAAGAACACACAATAAGGTATCGTCGACATGCCGGAAATAAAAAGGCAAAACAAAATCTTAATTCTTAAAAGCAAAAACCTCCATATCTTCCATTACGATTTCAGCTTAAATCGGAAAAATGACTGAACCTATGGGAGTGCCAAACCTCTGTCTATAAAAAGATACATTAAATTTGAAATAAGTTGAGTTCATGATAAAAGCTATACCTGCAACAAAATCTTTTGGAAATAATCGAGTACGTGTTTTTATACTAACCCATCTATTTGATATCGCCTGTTTAACTAAATCAAGGGGTATACTCGGAAACATTGCAATAACATCCTAAGAAATTATTACGTGATCATCCGGAACCGTTTTTTGAATAATAATTTTTTGAAATTCCCAGCTATATTTACAACAGTTTAAGAAATTGTGAAAGAGTCTTTGAGAAGCAGATTAAAATTTGTTCTAAAAATTTAGTGGGATTATTAATAGTTGTAATACACATTCTTAAGGGATAACCATCTTTGTGAATCTTTCTCAAACCATAACATGTGGCAAGACCTGTGTCTTCAGTATTATTATCAGTCCAACTTATATCCTTTTCCAGAAGTCCCTCCTTTCTACAATTTTCAAGCATCTTAAAAGTGTTTCTTTTTACCTTTTTCAACAGATCCTCATGTAATAATTCAAAATTTTGACTTTTAGAAATCAAATTCTCCATATCCCTAACATAATCTGATTTTTTTATACAAACAGTAATATTCCCTTTATCAGCACTCATGCAAACTATAGCAGGATTGTTACCAAGAAATTCTTTCATCATCATGAAAAACTCGGAAACCTTACGATCCATACTACTAATATGCAAATGTTTTTTTACCAGCAAAGCTCTTTTTTTGGCTTTGTTTTACTTTTTTATTTCCGGTATGTCGACGATACCTTATTGTGTGTTCCTTTGGAAAAGCTGCAGATGGTCAATGATGCTTTTAATAGTCTTCATGCAAAACTGCAATTTACTAATGAAATAGAGCAGAATAATAGAATCAGTTTTTTGGACATAGAAGTGATTAAGAGTTGGGATAGTAGTACTTTGACCAATTGGCATATGGAAAAGTACATATTTAGGCAGGATTAAAATTTTCTTTTATTTTTATCCCTTTCAAAACAAAATTGCAGTAATTAAGAATTTGGTTGAAAGAGCTCTAGGTTTGTCCCATTTTTCATTTTACACAAGAAATTTGAATATCGTTAGGAGTATCCTTTTTCTGAATTATTACCCATAAAAGTTGATTCAGAAATATATTGCAAGCAGAATTCAATATATCAAAGCAAGCAAAGTAATGTTTTGCTTGCAGTTAATCAAAAAGAGTTAAAAGAATAAGGTTCATTTAATAATTTTGTTCTTCCGTTTTTTAGTCAGATTTCTAGAACTATTGAACTTATGTTAAAAAAGTTAAAAATTCATACTATTTTCCGTATACCATTTGAAATAAATTCAGTGATTAATTTTCCTGAAGATCGTTTGGATAAGTTTGCGAGGGATGGTGTTGTCTTCAAGATCACTTGCAGGATTTGTAAGATGAATCATATGGGATAGACTGGCAAACTGGCAGACTGCAGAAATTGTTGATGTTTATCATGAGTTTGATTTGGATAATGTTAAAATTTTGCAAAGTTAGAATAATGAGAGAAAGAGAGAATTCATTGAAATGCTTTATATTAAAAAACAAAAAGAGTTATCTATTAATTTGAAAACTGATTTAGATAAATTGCACAAAAGTTATGCTAACATGATTAATTACATTTAATGGTGAGGTTACATGAATCTTGTTTTTCTTTTACTTTCTCTATTTTGAATTTATTTATGACAGATTTTTTTAGCGTGCTAACAAAATATTGATCTACTGACCCGCATTCGAATCTCAGGTATCAAAGAGAGAACACCTGTTCTCTTTCGCTACTGTTTATATTTTCCTTGCTTTGATAAGGGTGCTGTTTAAGTGCCGAAACATTGGTAGTGTGATTTTATTTTTTTATTTTTTATTTTCAATGTTCCTTTTTTTGTGATTTGATAATATTAATAAAAAAAGGCGAAAGAAGGAAAAAGAAAAGGAAGAGGATCTGGTTGGTTTCCTTCTCATTTCTCTTTCCTCTTTTTTATTTTTATCTTAAATTTTTGTTTCTAACAAAAAATTTTTTCAGATTGCAATTGGAAGAAATTTTTCATTTGATTGTTCCATGGGGTTTACATTTGGTCGTTGGATTCTTGTTTCTTGCAGAAGTTTTTATCAATTTGATGATTGGACGTTAGATAGAATTTTTGATTTAGATTTTAATCTAACTTAAATTTCTTAAATTTTGATTTTTAGTTTAAACTTCTTTCTTTTATGATAAAACAACGCTATTTTGGTAAAAAAAATCAACTACTTTGTTGAAATATTATTGAATCGAAAGCTAAATTATTATTTTAATAATTTATATATTCAGTAGAAGTTTAACCTTTTTATTAAAAAATCGTATTAACGATTTAAAAGCTGAACTTTTTTGTAGAATGATGATAGATATTTTTAATTAAAACCTAAATGCTTTGTTTTGTTCAAAATTTAAATATTTTAATAAAGTATAAAACAAATTGTAAAAAATTGAAAAAAGAAAATTCATTTCGCTTTAACTATTTTATTACAAATTCTTTTGTTTTTTAGGTCAACTGAACTGGTTGGCAATTTGATATTTTTTCTAAATTTAATTTTCTCAACTGAATACTCTTTTTTGTCGAAAATTAAACTTTTTATGATAAAAAATTGTATATTTATTTAAAACGTCAACAATTTTGTTAAATGTTTGATTATTTTCTTAAAAATTTAACTTTTTTGTTGAAAACTTTTTTCTTCTTGGATAAAAAATTTAACGATTTTGAAAAAAATAAATTATTGGATTTTAAATTAACTTTTTAAGTGAAAATTCATATTGCTGTTTAAAAGATTAATTATTTTTGTAAAAAATCCAAATATTTATCAAAATATGGAACTGTTTTTTTCAGGACTTAACTATTTAAAGGAAAATTAAATTTTTTGTTCAAAAAACTAATTTTTCGTTGAATATTTATTATTTTTAGTCGAAGAATGAACTATGTATAAAAAATCGTCTATTTGATTAAATAGATGATTAGAAATTGTGGGGTGAATTAAAATTATTTATTTAAAATTTTTTGTATACAATGCTTATGGTGCAAAAAATTTATAAATTAAAAATGTTACCCCCGTATGTAATTACCATATAATATTATAAAAATGTCTTCATTAGTAAGTACCTAAATACAAAAATTACCAGCCCTATATTGTTTGTTTATATTGTTTTTTGCCGAATTTTTCAACTCGTTATAAAATTTTCGGTTAGAGCGAAGCAATTATTAATTAAATTATATACAAAATAATTATTTAAACAATTTATTATTATTTTTCACCATATTTTCTCAGAAGTAATTTAAAGTAATTTTGTCCACATAACAAAAAAAAACACCAAAGGAATCCAAAGAGAATTTTTTAAATTTCAAAAGTGAAGTTTACACTCTGATTTTGAAACTCTAGTAGTTTTTGTAATTCAAACCACTAAACACAAAAATTCGCCGCCAAACGACCACCAAACGATGGCATAATTTTTTTGGAAAAATATCAGAAAGTTGAGCTGCACTTTTTGTCTTTTTTATTATCAAACACAAAAAAAGCAAAAAAAGACCGAAACAACCACCGAACAATCCAAAGAAAAGTTTTTTGAAAAATTATAAAAGTAGACCAAACATAATTTTTTTAAATTTTAACAAGTAAAGTTTACACCGTGATTTAAAAACTGTTGTAGTTTTTGTAATTTTGAAAACTAAAGACAAAAATATACCACCAAACGACCATCAACCTACCAGAAAATGACCAAAAATGGACCCAAAAAAATTATTTTAAAAAATATCAAATATTAGAGTGGAGGGTGAAGTTACCACTTTTTTAAAATGATGAAGTTTTCCTTATTTTGACCAGTGATAGTAAAAAAACTACAAAACGGCTCAGAGAAGACCGCCAAACGAGTCTGAAAAGAATTTTTGTAAAACTTCAAAAATTTAAAGTTTACACATTGATTCTGAAGCTGCTGTAGATTTTGTTAATGTTGCTACTAAATAAAAAAAACAACCATCAAACAATCCCAAAAAGAATTTTCGAAAACTATCAAATTTAGTTTTTTTAATACCCACCACTTAACGTGAAAAACACTACCAAATGACCACCAAACCACAACCAAACGGTCAAGAAACGAACCCCAAAAGTATTTTTGATAAATATTAAAAATTGGAATACAGCATTCGGATGGCACTTTAGTTTGAAAATAATGTAATTTTTGTAATTTTGATAACCAAACCTAGAAAAAACACCAAGAAACTACTACCAAACAAATCTAAACAGAATTTTTGAAAAATTTTAAGAAGTGAATTGTAAGTCCTGATTTTGAAGCTGCTATATTTTTTGAAATTTTAAACACTAAACACAAAAGTTCACTACCAAGCGACAACCAAACTGAAACCAAACGATCCACTGAATGACTTTTAAAAAATGGATGCTATCTGTATATACTGTTTTTTATGTAACTTATCTAATAACAAGAATATGTTTGTCCCTTAAAGTAGGAGATTCGAATGAGAAAGGTTGTCCTTTTAAAATATGAAAATGTATAAATTTGTTTTATTATAAAAGTACTCCAACAGAACCTTATAAATTTTTTTAATATAATGACAATATGTTTGAAAGATTTTATGGTCGAGGCAGCGAGAAGAAGAATTCAATTCAGCGTCCTCATCTTATAAGTTCATCTGACAAAAAAAGACATCTACCTAATATTTATATTTTTTTATTTAAAACAAGAAACGGAAAAGACCTTTTAAGCCTGGAAACAAGTCTTGGTCAATTTCCAAGATATTCAGAAAAATTTTACGGTGTTTATAAGTGCGCATTTTTTATCTGTGTAGCATATGAGCACATTTGCTGCGCAATTCTGTGTGGTTTAAAAAATAAGAAAATTGAGATTGGTGGGGGGGCTGGTTTAACCAAACTTCTAGGGCAATTACTCGTTCAAATGAAAAGATCACATTTACTTGAGTCAGTTCCGTGCAAGAACTGAAAACAAAAATGTAAGGGTAAACCATTATTTCATGAAATTTTTGGCAGACCTACAGTATTTTACAGATCTTAGGGTACTTGTTAAAATTTCAAGGAGTTTTTAGTAACTTTAAAAAGTTTCAATGAATGTTAAAAGATTTGTATGCTTTTATGAAATAGTTGACTCAAAGGAGATGAAAGACTAATTGCTCCGCAGCTCTTTGAGCTTTTCTTTGACAAAAAAACA
Organism: Druon quercuslanigerum; assembly: GCA_010014905.2. NCBI lineage: Eukaryota > Metazoa > Arthropoda > Insecta > Hymenoptera > Cynipidae > Druon > Druon quercuslanigerum. The sequence goes on from JAAAKG020031356.1 coordinate 15,050, forward strand.
TCCATTAACTGTTCCGAATTCTAGTTATTTTCTGAGTCTTCTCTGCAGCTCCATTTTTTTGTTTAGGAAGTTTATCACTTCCGATACATCTTTCCAAATTCGTATAGTAGTTGTATAGTTTTCCACCTGGATTCTGTTTAGGACAAACATTATAGTAAATACTTGTCCTTTCGTTTGTGAATACCAAAGAAATTTTTGCCGTCCAAATTTCTAATTTAGGACGTTTTATTCTGTTAACAAAAAATTTCTGTCATTAGTTAGATATTTTACGGAATTAAAAATATTATTGTTTTGATAAAACTAACGATCTTGATTTATTCAGAAAATGCTCAATAATTGTTTTCGTGATTTTTTGTCGATCTTCTTCTGTGAGCAAAGGACGTGCAAGCAGATGCTTTCCAAAGAAATTTCGTTGATATAACACCTTCAGGGCCTGAAATGTATTCATTTTTATGAAAGATTAAATAAAACCTATTTCTAGTTTTCATTCCCAATTTCTTTAAAAAGTAAATGATAGATAATCTCAATGAGAAATGTTCCACAATAAACATAATACACAATAGAAACTATAGAAGTATCTTGCAATCACGAGAATACTCGACTTAAAAAATGATTCCCTTTTGATAACGAATTAGTATCTGTCATTTAAATTTGGAAAAGGTGCAGCAGTTTCCTCCTCATTGAGATCAAAAAATTGTTTATAATGAATATTGCCTTCTGGAAATAATTTAATCATAAATTGATTTTATAAAATTAATTTTTGTTGTATTATGCCTGTCTGACTATGCTACAGAATTAAATAATTTATATTACAAGTTTTAAAGAGAGGATTTTTTAGATAATAGTTGAAAGTAAAAATGTGATATATAGGAACTAAATTTTAAAACAAAGTTTGCTATAGTTCACGATATTAATTTTCAAATCCGTTAGGTTTTTCTTTTTATCGAATCATAAAATACCTTTGAATACGTCGAGCAAATTTTTCAAGCCAAATTCTTTTAGAATGTATTCAATGGTTTAAACCGTTTCCTCATAAGCCAATTTGATTCTCGAAATAGAGTCTACTATTTGTGGTTTTCTTCAAAGATGTTGTCTTTGTCTGGAAATCAAATTTGACGAAAAAAAAAGAAGTTTTGCTTGGTGAATTAGTTAAAAATAATTTTATTTGTTTAGAATCAATTTGTTGGGTAAAATTAAAATATAAATTAGAGTCATAACGTGGAATCCTAATAGTATTCCAAGGTGTTTAATGAGTAATTGGGTGATCTATATTTCAATGCTAACAGGCAAACTATCCACTTTAAGGTCTGAAATGTGCAAATAATATACAAATCGATTACATAGGTTAGTTATCCCAGCCCGCCGGCCCCTTCGGAGTTTATGAATTTTCTATATCTTAATGAATTGCTCTGAAAATGCGCCTAAATATACCACTAATAAAAAGTTTTGAGTCACAAAACTCTAGAAGTTATGTCGCTTGTCATGCAGGGGTTAGAAAAGGTGTTGTGGCGACAAGCAAACACCAGCACCTTTATTTTAAAAATCAAAGTTTAAATTCAACGACCTTGAAGATATCTAAATGCGCTGGAATGCGCTATAAAGCAAAAATGTTGGCGCAAATTGATACTTGAGTTATCAGGGACTCAAACGGAGGGAGCTGCTGTGATTTTTTTAAGATAATAACCATTTCTTAATTTGTTATGGCTCATTTAAAAGTGATATATTTTTAAAAGCTGTGGTAAAAGCTTTTCCTAGGGCTAATATTTCTGACTCTTGGGCCAGACAAAGGGGAAAACAAATCTTATATTTAAATCTTGAGGATTCCATCTTACACGTTGAGTTAACTACTACAAAGATAGACCCACTTGTTTCCTCATTATATGTACAAGGACGTAAAAGACTAAGTACTAGAGTACCGCAAAGCAGTTATTTTGGAAATCGTGGTACTAGATTTCTAGACATGTGGAAGACGTGGGCACGTAAACAAAAATTGTAATGGGGAGAGTAACATCTTTTGATGCAGCTGCAAAGGAGAGACTCACCACATCTCTCGAAATTTTTTAAGGAAAAAGTAATATAACGGAGAGGATGAGAACGAGCAACCTGTTGAAACGTCAACATAAAGGAAAAGTCAAACCTACCCAACTCGAGACTTGAAAAAATTCAATGCAGACTGAGGTGCTATTCAACACTTGAGGAAATCTAAACCTTTTTTCGACAGTTTGAACAAATCAAATAGAAATTCAGTAAGAGTTGAATTAAAAGGATCAACAAATCATCTTTCTGGATTGCAGAATGGCGTATTCACAACGGCGAAAAGGAAAATTTAAATAAAATAAAATCATTCGCGATGATAGGAGATTTAACAGTCAATTATAACTATAATACAAGAAGAAAACAATCTGCAAAAAACAAACAAAATGAGGTGAAATCCGTCAGTGAATCTGAAAGATAAATGATAAGGAAACCGAAAAAATAATTAATATAGGTTTTTAAAAAAACTGTGAGTAAACCTATGCTTCGGCACACAAAACAAGGACATGCATCGAAACAGTTTTTGATAAAATTTGTTAAAACAAAGGCGCTAAAAGTTAAATGTAAATGAAATAAACAAAGGTATACCAGGGGTGTTAGTTGAAGTTTGCCGGTTTTACTCATAGATGTCGCTAGAGATATGTAGACATTTTTATGATTTGGACAATGGAAAATATAAATACAATGCCTTTAAAAATGCACAATTCCATTCTGCTTCAGTGATTAGAACATGTGAGACATGCTTTCGTCAATTTAAAAGTGGAGATTTCGATTTAACAGACAATGAACATCCTGGTGCAGCGATAAAAATTGAAGACAAGGAATTGTAGGCGTTATTGGATGAAGAACCAAATCAAATGCAATTTGATTTAACAGCAATTTGCTAACGTTTAAAAGCTATGGGAAAAATCCAAAAGTATGGAAAATTGGTAATGCACCAACTGAATGATAGACTAATGGAAAATTGTAAAACCATTTGTGAAATGCTGCTTAAACGGTTCGAAAAAAAATCTTTTCTGCATCGAATTTTCACGGGGGACGAAAAGTGAATTTATTCTGAGAACCCAAAGCGAAAAAAATCATGGCTTTCACCTGGTGACGTCGGCCCATCAACTCCAAGGCCAAATCGCTTTGGCCGTAAGACAATGCTCTGTGTTTGGTGGGACCAGTGTGGTGTGGTGTACTTCAAGTTATGAAAAACTGGTGAGACGGTGAATACGGATCGCTACGGACAACAAATTATAAATTTGAATCATGCGTTGATCGAAAAACGGCCGGAATGGGCTCAAAGACATAGCAAAGTTATCCTACAACATGACAACGCACCATCTCATACCGGTAAAGTGGTGGGGAACACATTAAAAGCATTGAATTGGGGAATATTATCGCACCCGCTGTACTCTCCTGACCTCGCCCCGTCCGACTATCACCTTTTGGCATCGATGGGACACTCACTCGCAGAGCAGCTCTTCGCCAATTTTGAAAAAGTCGAAAAATGGCTCTTCGAATGGTTTGCCTCAAAGAGAAAAAGTTTTTTTTGCAATGGTATCCATGATTTGCCTGAAAGATAGGTAAAATGTGTAGAATCCAATAGTCAATACTTTGAATAATTTTTTTTTGAGATTCCCTTGAGGATTAAGTGTTTCTTTATTGAAAAAACCGGCAAACTTCAACTAACACCCCTGGCAGGTATATCAGAATGCGAGATCTGCAAATTACTAAAAGTTGTAAATTGCCCTTCAAGGAAACGAGAACTAAGCACCCTCTAGAGAATGACGCGACAATATTACCGCCACAAATAGCGTTGCGGGATAAGAAGACGTCATAACACATGAGCACATGCTCCATTCAAACACTACTAAAACAGCTTAACAACAGCTGTATCCCGTACCTACATACCCGCTACCAGGGCCCAAGTGGATTTTTCCCGGATAGCACCTCGACCAATGCGTGTTCAATTAAAGACTGTTGCGTCCTTCTGTAGAGGGTCCTTTGTGACTATCAGACAGAATAAAAAATGAAGTAGCCAATTGCATTAAAGAATTCATTAAAAGTGTTTAAAAAAGTCTTAAGACGTAATAAAAATTTTGTTTTCCTAGATCTGATAGAGTTACAGAATTTATGCTGAATTGCAATTAGCTTGCCCCGACACTCCCAAACATAATGGAGCTTGGTTCGGATTTGGCCGCAACCATGTGGGATTTGTCTGTAAAAGTAGCAACTTGAATCTGTAATTGACCCCTCACCAATTAATAAATATGCCAAAATCCCTAGGAAATCATAAATTAAATTCGGTATTTCAAGCCCTAAGGGGATGCGTAGTTGAGTGTATTAAAACTGGATTTGTAATTTATGTATCAAAGCAGCGCAAATTCTATGAGATCAGTCAGGCAAATGGTTAAAAGCAGCTTTTTACTATCTATCGGGTACAAGACAATACAACTTCACGTTTAAAGCTAAACTTGATAATATTTTCGCGTTTGCTGATGCTAGCTTATCTTACTGCAAAAATTCAGTAACTATTTGTGGATATGTTATAAAATTGTTTGAAGACTAACTAAACTGAAGAACTATAAACAAAGCAGTTTTGCTTTATATGAGTGTCAATCCGATTATGTAGCTATAAGCGAATTGAGTCAAGAACTTATGTTTCTGTATGACTCCATTAAATTCATGCTAGGCAAAGCATTGTATCCTATAATTCTGCATTGGCTTAACTTAAGCTTAACTTAAAGGACTGGTTTATTTATTCACACGATTAAGTGTACATCATTTCACGATTTTTCATTAGTAGCATACTAAAAACAAGGACAAAGATAAAATCTTAAGTAACTATAAATAGAGAAATTAAGTTAATAATTTTAACACCAAAAAATGAATACAACTTTTAGTAAGTAATATTGCAACAGTACAATCAAAACTATGGATGCTGTGCATGGCGAACGACTACACCTGTAACAGTTGCATGGTGAGTGGGAATACCAGGAGCCATTCCACCAACAAGGTGTTCACGAACAAAGAATGAGTTTTCTAGGGGACCCGTGGCAACGGGTCTAGCGAGAATGGGTTCATCTGTTGGTTCACTTCTGTTGAATTTGAGTGATGCTGCACAGATGTCACCATTCAGCGTCATTATATAAATCGTGGATTTGGTTATTGGAGGAACTCTGTTCCTCCCTATCCTTGTGTTAATGAATTTTGCTCGCCTGTAACGGTTGAAACTAAAAGTGTCCCATATTTGAATTGTGAATTTTATTTCAGCGTACCATGGAGCATCCCTAGGAACAGTTTGATTATGACCTTCATCCTCGGTACTTATACTGCCTGCAAAATATTGTTCCGAAGTATCGTATATAAAACACTCTACGTTGGTGATGTTTGTGGGCCGAGTATGCATCCAACCGGGTACTGGTAGAATATCCTCAAAAGGCACAACTCGATCTTCGTACATTCGGCTAAAACTTCCTTTCACTATGTCGCCGTTCATAAATTTTATACGTACAAAGTTGTCTCTTGCATCTAATTCTGCAAGAAAAAATTTTAATTTAGCAACTTTTGTAAAATAATAGTCTGATGATATCATTCATTTATTTTATAAAACCTTTAAGGCTACCTAGCGAGTGGACCAGCTGATGAAGGCATTCCTGTGTTTAATATTTGTTCACGCACAATTGACAGGCCGAGAGTAAAAGCGGCGTAGAATAAGTTGCATAAGAGAAGAGGTTTAAGTTTTAGTGTCAACGCAAAAAAGAGTTTGAAAAATTATGGGAATGGAAACGGAATAAATGAGCATCAGAGTAGAAGTGAACTGAAATTATACCGCGAGGAAAAATGGTTTAGGACTTTAAACCGTTTACCTCCCAGTGTGAACTCAACCCGCTTTTATCCAAAGACCCAAATTTAACACGTATTTGCTCGCGCCGGATAGCTATAGGCTTTTAAAATTTGATGTACCGTGTTGATATTGTGATTTTGAAGTTTTCATTGTCTGCTTCTATCAGATTTTATTATAAACTTTGTCATCTTTTATTCAGGAGTTTTAATTATTTGTTCTCATATTATGTCAAACTCATGAGAAAACTATTTAGTAGTGAATTTCAAAATCAATATAAAATTAAGCCTAAGCCTTTAAGTTTTTCTCTATTATATTACATAAAATTAAATAGTTGCTGTAACAATTAAGACCATTGAGCTTACTATAAAAAATGTTATTTACAAAATTTGCATAATGCTATTATGTATTTTAAAACTAGTTGTGAATTTTATCTCGTGTGCTGCCACTTTATTGGTATTTATATTCAATATAAAATTTAATTTCTCTCTCTTTAATTCAAGTTAGTGAATGTATTTGCCACATTGATCGCAAAAATTTTTCTCTAGGCAATTTAAATGTGAAATTTTAATTGTAGTTGAAGTACCTTATGTAAGTCGTTTCGTCTAAATCTTAATGGACCCCTTTTACAGAGATATAGTACTTTGACATATCCTCGTACATTTTATTAAAGTTCATTTCGGGATAAGTGATATAATCCAATGATGTCGACTCCATTCTGTAGTTAGATTTTTGATGTGGAATGGACATGCAATGTAAGTTTATCAGCTCATTCATCTTATAAGTCAATTTTATGCTATTGTTGCCATGCGCGCCTCTTTCATCATTCAAGTTTTGTTTCTTTAAAATTTTGTTTTGAACTCATTCTATTCTTTTTCCCCAAACAGAGAACTTCCCACAAAAATTTTTTGCATATCAGAATATTCTCTTGATCAGTCGAAAAATAATATTTCCATTTAACCACATGTTGGACTTGTTTAGCCTTCAACGTTTCAGGATTCTTGCACTTTATCAAAGTACTGAGAAGAAGATTTTGTTGGTCATAGTCTTTCAAATTTCAGAATTGGCCATAGAAATTTTTCTGTGAAGAAGTTGAGATCTTAAGGAAGCATTGCTTTGACTTGCAGCAATTTTCAACGGAGAGAAAATTTTTTCCTGAACGAACTTTTTAATAGTTGAAACGTATTCTGTGCCCTTTATGTAACAAACTTTTACCTTAGTAAAAAGAAGAGAAGACAAATTCGGTTATTCAATTTTTTTGAACTTCAGAAACCCAGATCAATAACTGTATAGCATTCATGTGAAATGTATTCTAAAGAATCCTCACATAAATATTCTAGTCCAACATTGATATACGAGTAATTTAAACTAGAATCCATGTCCACTTTTTTACCCATGAATACTAAAAAAATTCAAATGCAGGGAATTAAAGGTACAGATTTTGTCAACATTCCGGAGATGAAGATATAAGAAACAACAAATGCAATGTAGAACCCAATGCCTCATAAAACTCGATTTAGGAGGTCTGCTTCACTGAAGTTAGGGATATAATCAAGAACTGGAAAAACGGTAAACCTTACGGGGTAGACAGTATAAACGCTGAAATGCTTGAACACGGTGGCGAGTACATACCACATAGACTCTCGAACTGATAAATCTACGCATCGAAATAGGAGAAGTCCCAGGTGATTGGAAAAAAGCGATTATCGTGCCAATATACAAAGAAGTAAGATAAAAGTGACTGCAATAATTACAGATGGATCAGCTTATTAGGTACCGTTAGTAAAATATACTGAAACATACTTATTCTAATGGTAATAAAAATAACAGAAGAAAAGATTTGGGCAGTCCAAAGTGGGTTTATGCCAGGAAGGTCATGTACAGATCAAAAATTCAGTTTGAGGCAAATCACAGAAAAGAGTTTGAGGGTGGGCAAAAAAGTTTTCTGTACATTTGTTGACCTAGAAAAAGCTTTCGACACGGTAGACAGAAGCAAACTTTGGGAAGTTCTGAAAGAGTGCGGTGTAAATGGATGGCTCCTGCAAGCTATAAAAGCAATATATATGGGTACCAAAGCGAGTGTAAGGGTAAATGGAAAATTTAATTACTTGTTTGATATTATGACAGGCGCGAGAAAAGGATGTGTGATGTCTTCATGGCTATTTATTCTATTTGTGGACAAGTATTTAAGAATACCTTTTTTTTGACAAAGACTGTTTGGATTTTGAAACAGGAAGGATACGTGGGTTAGCGTTCGCAGATGATAATGTTGTTATGAAAAAACAATATGCAACATTGTATTAAATGTTGAGAGAATTGAACAAGTTGATAAATTCGTATAGCTTGGTAGCTTATTTACTAGGGCCGGGAAGATAGATGAGGGGTTAGATAGATGCATAAACGAAGGTAAGAAGGTTATTGGTAGAGCAGGCCCCCTTATGAGAAGTAAAAATATATCACGTAAGGCTTAAATGGCAATACTGCTATACGGCAGCAAGGGATGGACCTATCGAGAAAATAACACATGGGAAAGAAATCGGTTGAAATGGTTCGGGCATATTGAGAGAATGAAGGATAAACGACTAACGAAACAAGTATATCAAGCTAAAGTAAATGGCAGCGTGCCCAGAGGCAGACCGCGAAAGAATGGTTAGAATGTGTAAATGAGATCCTAGTTAGAAAAGAAATAACAAGCCATAGAATCTTTCCAAAAAACCTTGGATATATGGTAGAGTGACTTTTAAATATGTCATATTGTAATTTTTAGCCAATTCTCTTTTGTTTTTCCTACAATGGATTCTAAACTGAAGATTGCTAAAACAAAAGATTATTGTTTCCCTTTTTTCCACTTTGCATTAATGTCATAATTTTATGAGCAAAATGCATACTCGATTCTCTTCTAAAATATGATACAAATACAAATTTTATTTATATTAGTTCAATTTTGAAAGATTTGATTTTGTAATTTTAGTTGCAGTATGTGAATTTCAATGAGAGTTTCATATCGAAAAATTGTTTTCAAAATTCAATTTGTAGAAACATAATATTATAAAAAATAGAATCAACTTTTGATTGCCATGATTTACCTTATTGCTCCAGAAAAGTCGATGATTTTATTTGTATAGCATTATTTGTTCAAAATTCACAGTTTAAGTTCAAAGGAAAACGTATGATTGAGCAGAGTGTTATTTTCTATGTTTAGTTTTTTTACAGGAACTTCATAAATTTACCTGAAAAGAGTTGAAAACCCTTATGTTCACATTTCTCTAAATAAACAATTTTCATTTTTCCAAATCTATGTTCGAACTTTTATTTTTATATTGCAATGTTTTCAAAGCGGTTTTTCATTCTCATCGTTCACGGTACCAGATTACACCAGATCACAATATGGTCTTAAGAGTTTACTGGGATTCTAATATTTGTAATTTATGTATTTGCGGTGGTTGAACATGAATTTCGTCCCCAGACCTACAAACCCCAAATTAACAAGCCTAATAATCTCACAACCTAATAAGCCATGAGCCCGCAAAACCCAAACCACAAACTAACAAGCCCCAAACCCACAAGCCTTTTATCAACAAACCCACAAATCCCAAAACAACAAGCTCGAAACCTATATGCTCTGAATCCATAGATCCAAATACACAAGCTCTATATCCAGAAGTCTACAAATCCCAGACCCACAAACCGCTAACCGCAAACCGACAATCCCCAAACCCACAAGTTCCGAATTTACAAACTCTAAATACACAAGCTCTATACCAAAAAATCTGCAAGTCCCAGTCACACAAGCCACGAAGCAACAAGCCCTAAACTTAAAGATCTATATTAACAAACCCACAATCCCAAACCAACAAACTCCAAACCCACAAGCTCTGAATCCACAACATCTCAGATGTCCGTGGAACTTTGGCACCTAAGGTTTACGAAGGTGTTTTAACGACCTCTCAGAGACACCGTATGGCCTCCTTGAGTAGTTTAATTTACCCCTGCATGCGGGAGGTTTCCAAACCGAGGCGGCGGCTATGCCCCCAGCTCTCCCAAAAGCTAAGGGAATGACGGTCCCTCTGAGTGAGGCTATGGAAACGGGAGCGGCTAATCAGTCTCCGAATAAAAAACGCCTTAACGGTTCCCAGAAAAGGAGACTTAAGAGGCAAGCGCAACTAACACCCCGGCAACTAATGTACCGATAACCAGCACTGAGACTTAGAAGAAAAGAAGGGGCTCAAATGGCACCTTACCGGTAGGGGGGGAGGCGAAGCCTGTAAAGAGGCACAAGGCGGTCCAACAACCGGCAAACAGTGAAACGTCGGGGTTTCGACTGACGACCGCTTAGAGGACTGACCCCCTGACGGTATTGTTAACACGTGCGGGCCACCCTGACTCGTTGCGCACTACAGTGCAGGTTGAGCTTTTCAGGAAAGCAACCTATAGGGCGCTAGATAAAGTGCCCGCAGATCAGTAGCCAATAATCAGGACATCCTTCTTTAGGGGAGGGGTCTTTGTATTTATGGCAGCCGACGAAGTGGCTAAATCTTAGCTGCACAAAGCTGTGGTAGAGACAAAGCCTTGGGAAGGCGAATCTCTTAAGGTGGGTGGAGTTGAGTTGCTTTAAAAGATAGTGAAAGCCACGGCTTGGTTTCCGGGGAACTGGAGGACCCGTCTGCGGTGCTCCGTCGGTTGAAGGGATTCAACCCCTCACTTAAGAAAGAGTCCTAGAGAATTTTCAGGCACGATAGGCCTCAAAAAAGGACACAGTAGGAGGAGGAACCAAACACCTCCTTGTTGTGCACATTCCTGAGTCTCAGGTGAGGGCTCTTGGGTCCCTCAATTACAGGCCCTTCTACCACTTTAAACAGGTCAACTTTAAAGTTGCCAGCCAGGTGCAGGAGGAGCCTGTCTTCATACAGGGAGATCGGAAGCACACCAAAAATGAATGTCTGCGGTCTGACCATTACCCAAATTAACTAGCTCGACAGCAAAGGCGTCTCTGCAGTTTTGCAGAGGGGCATGGCTGCGAGGCACACAGGAATTTCGCTAATCCAGGAACCTTGGTTAGTACGGGGTGCCATCAGGAGTTCAGGGAAGAGGGCTGGTTTTTTTACAGGGACCCCAAGGCGTATAATCCAAGGGCTTGCATACTGGCAAAGGAAATCAGAAATTAGATAGTAATAGCCACGGATCTAAAAGAAATAGGGAGGCTATTCATGGGATCGGCTTGCTTTCCATATGACAGTAAAACCAATCTACCAGTAGAGGTACGTACACTGGTGGAATACTGCAAGGTGAGGTGTCTTCCTCTTCTGTTAGGGTGCGACTCTAACTCCTACCGTACTCTGTGGGTTAGCACGGATGTCAACCCAAGGGGCAATGATCTAGTGGAATACCTACTTACTGCTGATTTAGATATTTTTAATACGGGGAACAACCCGACGTTTCGTAACTCGGATAGGGAGAAAGTCATTGACATCACTCTCTATACTGATAGTTTTACAGATAATTTTAAGAAGTGGAGAATCTCAGATGAACCCTCTCTCTCAGATCACTCACAGATATAGTTTGAGTTATAATACATTGTGCCCGTTTTTGACCCTTAATGGGCCAAAAATCTAAGAAGAACGGATTGAGTTCAGTTTTCCACGTAACTAAGAAGTGCACTCTCAGAGGTGTTCAGGTCAATTAGAGACGTGGACACTTTGGAGATGGCAGACAAGACTTTCACGAAAGACATAAAATCTGCCTATGAAGGTATCTGTCGAACGTGAAGAGTCCGTAAGGCTAGGGAAACACACTAGTGGAATTGGAAACTTGAAAAGCTTCGCAGAGAAACAAAGGAGAGGTTCAAACGTGCCAGAACTGGCAAGACGAGGGTCCTTAGAACAATGAGGGATGAATATAGGAGTGCAATACGTATAGCAAAGCATGAAATCTAGACCAACTTTTGCACAGATTTTGAGAAAGGGGCAGAAGCGGATAGACTAGTTAAGCTGCTATCTCGAAATGCGGATGCTATTCTCGGCGCTCTAAAATTTCCCTGCAGGGGGTACTCGGAGTCGGACGGGGACACCTTGGCTCATCTGATTAAGGCACATATTCTGGGCTTTAAGAAGTTAGGGGAAGAGGGGACGACACCTCAAAGGTAATTAAAGTCGCCTGTGGCCCAACTGGGCCCAAATCGGCGGCTAGACAACGAGATTGTTACCCTGGCAGGGTGAGGTGGGCCCTAAAGTTCTTCAGTCCTTACAAGTCTCTAACTCCGGATGGTAAATATCTAGTCCTGTTGCATAAGGCTGGTGAAATCATCATAGGGCCAATAGTAAGACTTTCCAGGGCTAGTCTGACTTTGGGTTATGTTCCCACGGCATGAGAGGGTGCATGAATCAGATTGGAACAAATTATATTGAAATCTAGTAAAATAAATAAGAATTGGAATAAATTAGGTTCGATTTGAGTGGATTAGATTGGCGTAGATTAGTTCGGATTCAAGCGTATTTGAATGAAATGGATTGGAATGGTTTGGATTGATATTTAAAGGATTTGAAAATTTTCGAAAGGAATTTATCCTTTTTAAATACTTTCTAAAAATAATTTTTTAAAATAAGAAATCATTTTATATTTTCCTACGAATCTTCAAATATTATTTCTATTTTAATTAGGCCTTTTAAAATTAATTAAAAGCTTCCAAATTTTTTGTTTTACATCTAAAAAAATCTACATTTGGTTTTAAACTAGGCTTTGGCTATTTTTACCGAAATTTTTGTACAAATATTCTAATATTGTAAGTACACACACGTCGTTTAAATTCTTTAAAATCATTCCAAGTTTTAAATAATTTAAATTTTTTGAAATGTCTAAATATCTCTTAAAATTGAATAATAATTGTTGAATTATTATTTATTAATACAAATTTTTAATATATTTTTTTAATATTGCAGTATGCTCTAAAAATTGTAGGAAAAACAATTAATTTTAAAAGATATTTAGAAGTTCCGAAAACATTTTAAAAATAAATCTTAATTTCAAAAAATTAAAAACAACTTCTAGATTTCTTAAGAGTTTGAGATAAAACGTTGAGAATTTGGAAGAAAAATTAGTCAAATTTTTTCTAGATACAATAAGTGTGCAAGTATTATTTGTACATGAGAATTCAAAAATTTCGCTTGAAAATTAAACACTTTTACTATAGCAACAATTTAAATTGTAATGTAAAAAATTTTAAACCACTTGGAATTTTTTACTGAAACGACTATCGATAATAAAATACTTATCGTAAAGATTGGTCATCCTGTATTTGTTATTAATATTATACACAAATTATATATATATATATATATATATATATATATATATATATTGTAACCCTCGAGTTACCAGGGTTGCCTGTAAATAGGCAACAGTAGTACCTCCTATGTGATCATTCTGAAAAGTACCATCTAACAGGAGAAACTCTATAGCGCAAACTCCAGCTGCTCCCTCTTTGACGACGTTGCCTAACATCGAGAAGGGATAGCCAGAGTAAAAGTTATTAGCAAAAGCCCAGAGTCTAAACCCTCTAAAACTTGTCCAAGAATTCTCTTCTAAAAGAAATACAATTCCAATTTATTGGAATTGCATTTTAGTTAAGCTCTCTTTACGACTGTCCAGGTGGATAATATCCCCTGAAGCTGTCGCCAAAAGAAGCTTTTCGTAGCGAGGCTAAGTCAATGACCAGATAGTGTACAAGAGATTTAGAGCTTCAAACCTCTACACGCTGTTGCGAGCATATCTGCACATTGATGGCAAAGAAAATATAATATTGTCTAACGATCAGACGAGACCCGAGAATCAACGATTGAAAGAATTAGAGGCATGGACTCGTCACCTGTTTGCCGAGGTAAAAAGCTCTCTAGAGCAAGAGGAGGCCGAGAGAGAAAAAGACCTACAGCGAAAACTGACCTCTTTGGAAAACAGCGTGAGGCAATCCCTAGGTATCATCTGGAAGCTCGCGCACCATTACAGCGATGAAATTAAATACGCAATCATCGGGAGAGGCATCGAGAAAAGCGAACAGTTGATAGAACTTCTGGAGGATTTTGATAAAATTGGCAACACCACCAAGGGATACGTGGATCAAAGAGATTATAAAAGCAAAAACAATTCCAAGCGTGAAGGCAACAAATCAAATCCAGGAGCGTCGCGACCACAAAATCCTTATTACCAGCGACAGGGCAAACATGGCCATGTCGGAGCATCTCCGAAAAATGGAAACATTGGACACCGAGCACCAATAAATATACACACGAGAAATAATCAGAATAATAGTGGGCAACGCACCTCCCACGAAAATAACTTATGGCGTCCGACGCAGCTCCCATACTGTGTACAAAATTAGGAGGTTGAGGGAACATCGTAGATCGATCCGGAAGAATATCCTGTAGAGGAACAAATCACAGATTTGGGAAACAGGCACGAGCCGCGTCAATAAACAATTGTCAAGATAACGCAAAGATTAACGTGGCTACTGAAATCACCTACTTTACGAATATTCTCACGAACACACGCGATGAACTGACCGATAAGTATACTAAAGCTTTTAAAAGCAAAAGATCTCAATGTTACACGGCAAACATAAAAATCGCTAAAATTGTAACAAAAGCTCTAATCGACACAGGCGCCGAAATCAAATGTATAGCGGAAGAATTCTTCAATGGCAATAAAGAAAGGTTCAACCGAAACCCATGCCTACCATTAGCAAGCGTAGCCGTAGCTGGTCCCCTGAAGGGCCAAGCAGTACGGTTAACGAGACAAATGTACGCCGATGTACAAGTACCTAATACCCTCATCCAATTAGCGTTCTTGATAGTGCCACGCCTCTCGCGTACATGCATAATCGGGATCGACGTATTGGATGAATAAAAAACAAACATCGATCTAGACTCCAAAACCTTGACCTTCCCCTATCGACCCAGCACACCAGCAATAAGCATATGGCGAAAGGAGGGAATGTAAAAACAAAATGGAGAACACAGCTTGTGCAGCATCGAGCCGTCGGTCATCGAAGAAAATTAATCAGATGTGCGAGAGAGAGAGGTGAAGCCAAGAATTAGAGAGCCCCCATTGAAAATCTCACGTCGAGTATTTAGACGCGAACCCGAATGTTTAATGAAATACCAAAACACGCTTCAAATAAAGGAGGTAAAGCCGTTTTTAGGTCGAAGCTACCCAATCTTGATAGCGCATAGGGAGAAAGTAGAAGAAGAAATTCAACGTATGCTGAGACTTGGCGTCATTCAATGATCCAACAGTCCGTACATCACCCCATAGTGCCCGTGGTTAAAAAGGATGGAACGATCAGACTCTGTCTAGATGCATGACGATTGAATGAGATCTTAATCGAAGATTGGGAATGTCCAGAGCCGGCGGAAGTTCTCTTCCAGAAATTCAAGGGGATGAACGCCATGTCAAACCTCGACATGACTAGCAGTTTCTAGCAAGTGCCTTTGCATGCAGATGACATATAATGACTTATAAATTTCTATTCCAAATTTAGCAAGGAGCATGCAGCTGAAACAGTACCGCTTTTAAAGCTCATAAAAAAGGGGTAACCTGGAACTGGAGCACAGAATCATAAGAGAGGTTTCAGCGAATAAAACAACTGTTTGAAACCTTAATTATTTCATATTTCCGCGATCCGAAAAAAGAATATTATTTAGAAACGAATGCTAGCAACTATGCACTAGGCGCAGTACTATATCAGCTAAATAATAAAGAAGAGAAGGAAATAATAACATTGGCGAGTCGAACATTAAAAGGACCAGAACTTACGTACTTCATAACTAAAAAGGAGCTGCTGGCAATCGTATGGGCATTACAAAAGTTTCGAACATATCTACATGGAGCAAGAATCATCAACAAAACGGACCATTTATCGTTAATGTTCTTTAAGCCCTGCAAATTCGTCAACGCAAGACTGACTCGATGGATATTAGCGATTCAAGATTACGACATTAAAACCGAACACTTACTGGGCAAGGATAATATCATAACTGATGTGTTAAGCAGGATACACGATAGTGAGAGTTATAAAAAGAAAAGAGAGGAATCAAGAGTCACTATCAACGCACTCATTTACTAATAAATGCTCGAGATAGAAGAAGAATTTAGAGTCATCCCACGAAAACAACAAAATCATGAAAAGATACAACAATTGATAACAGGAATAATACAAGACTCTGAAGAAATAAAGCTATTTGAAATGATAAACAATACACTACATCATTGCGACGGTACATCTTACAGAATCTACTTGCCACAAGAACTCACAGAAAAAATTATATAGGAATGTCACAATTCCTAAAAACATTTAGGGTCGGAAAAAATCTTTAAAATAATTGGA
This sequence comes from Druon quercuslanigerum, assembly GCA_010014905.2. Classification (NCBI taxonomy): domain Eukaryota; kingdom Metazoa; phylum Arthropoda; class Insecta; order Hymenoptera; family Cynipidae; genus Druon; species Druon quercuslanigerum. The sequence goes on from JAAAKG020031356.1 coordinate 31,291, forward strand.
GAATCTTTCAACGAACCAAAGTTTGCAAAATACACACGACAATTGCTATCTACATGTGACTCGTGCCAAAGAAACAAAATCTCTACCCCAGCTTCGCAAGCAATGCAAGAACCGGTGTTAGCAAAGGAGCCTTCAGAAATTGTGTCTATCGATTTCTTTATTCCTTTGACAAAGACGAAATATGGCACAAGATGAAAAAGGGATACAAATTATTTTCACATCCACACGTCATCCTCAAGCAAACATGCTGGAAAGAGTTAATCGAGAATTATCTTGACTATTTAGAACACTATTACTACCCAATCAACAAGGAGGATGGTACTTACAACTAGAAAATATGGAAACCATCATGAGTGAATCCCACCACGATACAACGGAAATTACGCCTTACGAGGCGCTACGGGGGCGCAAAACTAAGATATGGTGGACCGACCTCCTACCGCGCATCCCTCGGGGGGCAGAAAAAGATCGATTAGAACAAGTGATAGAGCTTAGACATAGGATAAGGAAGAAAAGAGAAAGCAAGCTAGAAAGGATTAACATGAGAAAGAAAGGGGTAACCTTTGAAATGGGCGAATGGGTGCTTGCCTGCAACATGTCGAATCTTGCCACCGGCACGATGTCAAACTTTTCTAGCCTTGTATGAAGGACCCTACAAAATCAAGAAGATAATTGCCACCAACGTATACATCCTAAGCTTAGAGGGGACGTGAAAGGCAAGGCTCTGAGGCAAGCTCAGTATAAAAGGGCCTACAGAAATTCGGGTAGTTCAGTTAAGCCGAAAGCCTTTAAAATCCCAGACGCCAGCACAAGCAACATTGACCTGAGACCATGTCTGTCAATAGAGTCCTATATGAACAGGAAAGAAGAAAATACTACGGAGTTAGTGTTCCACAATTACGTAGTCAAGAATCAAGACTGAAAAGCGATCGAGAAGAAGAAGAAAGAAAAACCATGCCGAAAGAAGGCTCTCAGGAAAACTAAAATGGCAATTGGCGAAGTGTGGGCGACGAACTTTGTGAGACACTTCACTACCGCCGATGCAAGCACCTCTACGCGACTAGAGACCCCAGAAGTGATCACCGTCGAGGATGACAGCTTATCGCAGCGAGGAAATGCACTCAACGCCCGAAATAATAACGCTTGAGGATAGTGAGACAGAGTGAAAATCACGCATGAGTGAACATCAACCTACAATGGCTACTAACCACGACGATCCAGGCAAACCTTCATCCATGAAATCAGCAAAAGGGGAGGATAAAGAGGAACAGAATGAAAAAGGGATGGCAGAAGAAGTACTTCAAGAGATTCGTGTTATGAGCCTAATTTCCGAGAAAACGGAAGCCACCACAGTGAGGGAAGCTCCTAAACCTGGGTTCATAAATCTTAGAAAGGCCGAACGCCGATGGATGGACCTTACTCAGGAAAAAAAGAAAGCACCAAGATAAAAGGGCATCTATGCTGTTAAAAGAAGCAGACACGAGGCCTTAGTGAAGGAGATCTTCAAACAGAAGCATAAAAAACCAACAAGAAGATCACAGGCAAAAAGACCTGAGAAGAAAAAAGAAGAAATCGTCCCGAAAGTCAATAACTTTGCGGACGAAATTAAAGCTCTACCCAGGGTAGCCATCAGAAAAAAACTACAGAAAGAACGGAAGGAAGAAACCAGAAGAGTGGATGTGGGACCCAGACAACAAATAAGTCACGAAACAAGTAATGATATAGAACGGTACAGAGAATGGAATCCTGCTCAAGAATGGCCCATTACCACGGAATGGAACTTCCAAAGAAGAAAGAAGCCAAGTATCCTCACAGGAACAACAGGGACGAAAAAGAGCTCGTCACATTCGATGAAAATGGCGTCATACGGAAAAAATTCAAGGCGTCTCAATAAAAAAAAAGGATTGTGAGAATATTCTATTTAGCTAATATTGTCATTCGCAAGGCATCGATTCACCCCTTAAACATCCTGTAAATTTGAATTTAAATAAAGATTAAATTCATAGTCGTCTGCTACGCAATATACGCGTTATTTTATTGTTCTATTTAAAAAAACAATATTTTGCTATTATTTAGAATAGGGAATAGAGAATTATATGTATTTCATTAGGGTAGCTCAGGTTTATATGAATAAACAACTAATATGTAAAAAGAATCTTATTCTTTCTTTAGAAGAAGCCCTTTTATAAGGTGGGGGGGGGGGAGGGCAGGTTACACGATTTACGTATCACACGTTCAAATAAATATTTTTCAATATTATTTGACTTTTTCCGAAGCACTTCAAATGCACTCCATCGCTTCACCAAAAAATTCAATTACGCTCAACTGCAAGTACTGATAATTAGAGAGTGCAATAATATGGGGTGGTGGCTGTTGACACGCTTCACGTATCTCGCGCTCTTATTATTATTTTTTTAAATTTCTTGGCTGATTCCGAAGCACTTCAAATGCGCTCCATCGCTCCACCCAAAAATTCAATTGCGCTCAACTTCACTTATCACGCGTTCTAATTTATATTTTTCAATATTATTTGACTTATTCCGAAGCACTTTAGATGCGTTCCATCTCTTTACCAAAAAATTCAATTACGCTAAACTGCAAGTACTGATAATGAGAGCTTGCAATGAGGTGGCGGGAGGGGGGGCTGGTGACACGCTTCAAGTATCACGCGTTTTAATTAATATATTTTTATATTCTTTGGCTTATTCCGAAGCACTTGAAATTCGCTTCAGCGCTCCACAGAAAATTTTAATAACGCTTAACTGCAAGTACTGATAGCGAGAGCATGCATGAAGTGGCGGTCTGGTCTTCGTCACTTCAAAATTCAACTGCATGGTAAAAAATTGAACTATTATTTAGAAAATTGATCTCCTGTTATTAAAAATTCAACGCATTGTTCGGAAAATTAACTGTTTGGCAAGAAATTAAAAAATAAATTGGTTCACGTTCTACTATGTGTGTTGAAACGCATTATTTTCGATCCTTTCTTTAATTCCTGTATTTCGTTTTATTCAAAAACACGCAATGTTTTTGGTTGTGTTAAGTTCTTTGTTTTATTTCACAAAAAGTTCTTTTTTATTTAGGCTCCTTAGTTATAGTTTGAATTCACTTATATTTTGCCACTTTCAAATTGCTAATAAGAACATAGCAGACGACAGCTTTTATTTAGTCGTAGGATAATCTTTCGCTAACAAGTATGTAAACTTTAACACCGGGAAATTCAGGGTAACCTTTAGATATTAGAAAGATTCAGAAAAAACTGTCAAAAGTTATATTAAAATGAGACCACTGGCCAAATCCACAAATTGGTTATTTTGCTTTGGAAATAATAGCATGAAGTTTACCTTTTCAAGAGTAGGAAACAAAAAAAATCCCGTCAGAAAAGAAATCTTAAGTTTTTACGTTGTGCATATATAAATAGCTATTATGTGACTACGAACTAAAAAGAAATACTTTAGGTCCGCTTCACAGACTTGAAAAATCGCCAAATTTATGCATATGTTATATAAAATATATTAACAATTATAGATAAGTATATTATACTAATAAATTCACCAATGTAATTAAACATGACGAGCAGAGTTACAGCAAAAGTATAGATCACTCTCATTTTCACAAAGTAGAGCAAAAACTGCTAAATTGTTTAGTGAATAATTTGGGTAACAAGTGTTTCTGTGGAATATTCCATTACCTCATCTATATACGCATATATACATAAGCACCCATTATCTTACATATACGTTAAATAACGACATTGTTCATATCAACAATGTCCTTCGCGGATAATGACTTCATTTTACAGCACGAAAATCTTCTAATTACGAAATTTTGCATTTTATATTTATATTTTTAAGCAAAAATTTTTAATTTACTCAAAAAAATATCAATTTGAACGCGAGATACGAGAAGCGTGTCAGCAGACCCCCCACCTCATTGCACGTTTTCATCATCAGTACTTGCAGTTGAGCGCAATTGAATTTTGTGGAGGAGCGATGGATCGCATTTAAAGTGCTTCTGTATATGCCAAACAATATTAAAAATATCAATTAAATCGCGAGATACGTAAAGCGTGTCACCAGCCCCCCCCCCTCCGGAAGAATAAATATTTTTCGATGCTTCGTTTAATCACGAATTTTTTAATTGCTGGTGTAAAAGAGCGCATTTGCGGTTGAATCAAATTATTTTTTTGCGATTTGATAGCTTAAAATATATTAAATATGATTATTAGTGAAAAATGGGGATTTAAACCAGCATTGTTTATAAAAAAAATATAGAAAATTTTTATTTTTGACAAAAATCGCATCAGCCCCCCCCCTACTTTACTTTGCCGGTAGCTCCTTTATCATAGTGGTGCAATGCTTGTTATTGGTAGTGCGATGGAGCGCATTTGAATTTCTTTAAGATTGTTATTTTTTCGAAAGCGAGGAGTTAGCGTATCACCAGCCCCCCCCCCCACACACATTAACACTTGCAATAAATCGTTCAGTTTTGTGGCACAAATTTTCAATTTGTGGTGCAATAGCGCGCATTCAGTGTACAATCGAATGGGTTTGTATAAATGTAAAAATATGTAGTGGAGAAGATACCATAATTTACCTTAGCAATAATACGTGCTGCAGCGCTTTTAAAATTAGGAGAGAGTTTTCAATGGGAAAAAATCGTTTAAAATTTTTTTTCTACATCAACTGTTATTAACATTACGTTAATAGAAGTATTGTATTCCATAAATATCTTTTCCAGTAAAAGCATCCATAGACCGTGATTTCGCCGTCTATTTAAAGCATTTTATTACAAATTGCAAATTGCTTAAACAATCATTAGTTGCTTCAATTTTCTTTTAATTAAAAACCAGAAGAGTTTTTATTTTTTGATATAAATGATTAAATCGTGAAAAAATATTATTTCTTGAAATAAGTGACATCTTGCGTGATATTTTATGAGCAATATTTCACAGTTAATTTATTTATCTTTATTAGCAACAAAAGAATAAATTTATTATTGGGTGGATTCCAAGAACATTCAAGAGCTATATGCATTTAAAAAAAAAATAAATGTCACATTTATTATAAATAATAATCATACTATTTTTTGTACTTGCCTTAAAAATGAATTAATCATAGGAAATTTAAAATTATAATCTTAAGGAAAATTTTCATTCTTTAAATCAAAACAATGAAAAGAGTACTAATGTTTATTTTTCAAAAATTTTGTATGATTAGTGATTCAAAAAGCATCTGCTATATATAGTATTTTGTATGCCCTACTTCTTCTGGCAACAATTTATTTATCTATATAAATGAGTGAAACAGAACAAGGAAGATTGATGATCACAGACGTCTAAATTTTCCGTATTTGCTAGATCTTTATTTTATAAATTTTTGTCTCGCGTGTAAATATTCGAACAAGGTTACAAAATTTAATATGCCATGAGAGGGATACTAAAGTTTTACTGATTAATTTTCTGTTTTATCTTTTTGAAATTCCTGACGTTTTTTTTAAAATACCATAAAATTTTACAAGTACTTTGAAATCAGTTAATTTTACTATAAAATCTCTTAAAATATTTAAAGTGCTTTTGAAATCTCTTCAATTTATTAAAATTTATCAATAATTTCTGGAATCTTTGATAAGATTTAAAAATATTTCCAAACCTATCAAAAAAATTTCTGTAATTTTTTTGAAATTCTTTCAAATATTTTTAACCATTTGCAATTCTTTTTTCAATTTATTGGAATCTATTGAAAATTCTTTGGATGTTTCAATATAACCTAAAATATTTCAAATTCTCTAAAATATCTTTAATTAATTGAAATGTTTTAAAATTTTCTCTATATTTTTGAAAAACGTCTAAAATAATTCAAATCCTTTGAAATCCCCCTACTATAAAAATATGTTAAAAAGGCCTGCAGTTTTAAAAAAATTACTCTAAATTTTTTAAAATGCTGTAAAATATATCAAACCCTTTAAAATCATGTTTTTTAATTTATTGGAATCTATTGAAATTTCTCTGCATTTTTCAATATACCTTGAAATATTTTAAAGCCTCTAAAATATCTTTAATTAATTGAAATGTTTTAAAAATTATTTTGAATTTTTGAAAGACGTCTAAAATAGTTAAAATCTTTTAAGATACCTCCTTTAATAGAAATATATTCAAAAACGTTGCAATTTTTAAAAATTACCATAAATTGTTTGAAATGTTGTAAAAATTGTTAAATTCTTAGAAATCCTTTTCGAAATTTATTGGAATGTACTGTAATTTTTTGTGCAAAAATAATTTTTTAAACAATTGAAAATTTGTCATAAAATGAAAATTTGATTATTTTGTTGAAAATTTAATTTTTCGTTTGAACGTTAGTACTTTTGGATTGGAAATTCCTCTATTATAGAAAAAAATATGTTTTTTTTTTAAATGAGGCTTTTAGATTTAGACTCAAAACTTTATTAAACAGAATTCTTTTTTTAAACTTAAAATTCAATAATTTGGTAGAAAATTATACTATTTGATTAAAAATTATCTTTTCTGGTACAAACTCAACTTTTCTGTTAACAATTTTACTATTTTGATTGAAAATTTAAATATTCTAATATTTAAATTTTAAATTAAATTAAAATTAATTATTAATTAATTATTTGAATAAAATTAATTAATTAAATTGAAAATTTAACCATTTGGTTAAAAATAAAATCAGTTTTTTCAGATCGTAAATATTTAGAAGACATTTAATTTAGAAAAATTGTATTATCAGTTAAATGCTTATCCTTTTTAGTTAAAAAGAAAGCCTTCTATGATAAATATTACCGATTTGGTAAAAGATTTAGGAATTTTATTGAAACTTTAGGTATTATCTTGAAAAAAATTACCAAATTAGAAAATTTCTGAATATTAAAATTCGCGAATAATAAAATTGCCGACAAATTAAAATACTGAATTGGAAAATTTCCGAATAATAAAATTCCCGGCAGAAAGGGGATGACTGACAAATACCGAAAAATCCCATTTTTGACAGTGTAAAATTCCAGAATTCGAAAATGCCCGATTAATAAATTAATCGAGAATTTTATTATTCGGAAATTTTCCAATTCGGTATTTTTATTTTTCGACAGTTTTATTACTCGAAAATTTTCCAATATAGTGTTTTTATTTTTTTTTAAGTTTACAATTTTTTCCGAATTTTTAATATTTACGATCTTTAATATTCGGGAATTTTCGAATTCGGTAATTTTATTTTTCGGCAATTTTTCTATTCGTGAATTTCAATTTTCGGTAATTTCCTAGTTCGGTATTTTATTTTTCGGTAATTTTATTATTTTCTAACTTTCATATTCAGGAATTTTTCAATTTGATAATGATATTATTCGCGTATTTTAATTTGCCGGACTTTTTCAATTCGGTATTTTTATTTTTCCGAAAATTTATTATTACTGACTTTTATTATTCGGGAATTTTCCAATTCGAGAATTTTGTAGTGTCGGGAATTTTATTTTCCGGGATTTTGCAGTCGTCCAACGAGAATGTTATTATTCCGAAATATTCCACTCCAGTAATTTTATTTTTCGGCAATTTAATTATTTTCGAACTTTAATATTCGGAAATGTTCCAAATCTGTAGTTTTATTATTTGCGACTTTTCAGTTTCGGGAATTTGCCAAATCGGTATTATTGGAGGATATGTGAAACGTGGGAAGTGAATAATAAACCAGCTGATATGTTTAACACAAATTATCTGACTTTATTGCTGCAATGAGAAGAGTAAATATTTGCGTACGAACAAAATAGCTTCCAACAAGGGACTGACGAACGTCTTGCTTCTCGCTATCCTCAAAGCTCCAACAATAGCTACTAGCCCGGCTTGCTCGCCAGTGCACGCGGGTGGACAATAATCGGGGGCTGTTCCAACACTTCCCCTTAAACGTGTGTGCGCAGCATCCCAGCAACTCGTTTCGTCTATGGACCTATCCCGAACTTCCTCACGTACTGTAAATGTATGGGCCCTGCGAAGGCCTTCGTGAGCACGTCTGCCATTATTTCTTTTGTCGGCATGTACTCCACCTTGATGAACGCACTTTTCAGCGCTCCTCTAATGAAGTGATGACAAATGTCAATGTGCTTCTTTCAGAAGTGAGACACATTATTTTAGGACAACTTCTGCGTCTACTGGTTATCGCTCCCAATCGTTGTAGGCACGGATGATTTTATCCCGATTTCCTTCAGGAATCTCCTCAAATATATGGCATCTTTTGTTTCTTCTGATCAAGCCATGTATTCGGACTCTGTGCTAGATAATGCCACAGTGCGCTGCTTCTTTGCTTCCCAGCTGATCGCTACTCCTCTGAGAATGAATACATATCCAGTGTACGAACGTCTATCACTGGTACAAGTGGCCCAATCCGCATCAGTGTAGACTTCCAAACCATTTTTCGTCTACTGGAAGGTGCTTCCATGGTTTGTAGTTCTTTTTAAATAGCGTAGCAGCATCTTAGCTGCTACCCAGTGCTCCTTTTTGCAGCACGTACTGTATTGGCTTAACGAGCTGACGGCGAACGTGATGTCAGGACGGGTTCCGGCTGCCAAATACATCAACGAACCGATTAATTCCTGAAATGGGTAATCCCTGAATTCTTCCTTCAAGCAAGATTCTGGTTTTGGCAATTTCATACTGGGATCGACGAGAGCACACACTGGTTTTGCGTTCTGCATTCCAAAACGACCTAAGATTTCCTCCGTGTACTGCTTCTTTGTGAGATTTGAGTTTTCCCTTTTTCAAACTGTCGAGCTTCCCCCAGATTCTTTAATTCGAATTGAATTTAAAGTTTAGTCTTCACTTCCAATATCCGCTGTAGATTCTGCGATGCTAACAGTATATCATTCACATAGACGGCCAGAAACATAATATCATTACCGCGCTTGGCAATGTAGACGCAAGGGTCGGAATCGAGCGGTTTCATTTCCAATTTCTGTAGTTCCTGATCTATTCGCTTATTCCATTGCATTCCTGCTTGACGTAAACCGTATAATGGTCGTTTAAAAAGACATAATTTATTACATTTCTTGACATCGGACAACATTCTGGTGATTTTTCTTGCGATAGCCTGAGCCGCTTTCGCCTTATTCAGCTTCTCCTTCTCGGCGTTTTTCAATAAAATTTCCTCGAAGAGATCAGGTAGCTCCATAAAAATTTTCTCTTCTAATTTTCCATTTAAGTAGGCGGTTTCAATGTCGTCAATTCCTGGTCGTTGAGTGAATCCTCTGGCAACGAGACGTCCTTTTCTCCTCTCGCGCTTTCCGTCCGGTCCAAACTTCTTTCGTAATACGATTTTGCAAGAAATGACATTTTGATTTATCGGACGATCGAGTAGTTCCCAGGTGTTGTTCTCGATAATCTCTTGGAGCTCGTCTTCGATGGCCGCTTTCCATTCTCCTGCGCTGCTGCTCGACATTGCTTCCCAATGGAAATTTCTGCCACTTCTGCAATTTCTTCCGCCGGCACTGCTTCGTCGATGGAACCTCTGAACTCCGCTAGCGCGTAAACTTTTCTCGGCCTACCTCGTGCACCAGTTTTTTCTATTCGCGGCCATCCTCTTCCTTTTTTTGATGATCTTCGCTTTGCAGGTGCCGTTGAGTGGATGATTTTTCTGCGGTTGCACTTTTAGTTCAATAAACCGTTTCTGAACGTCATCCGTGATGAAATATTGAAATTTTTAATTTCCTTTAAATTCGTCGAGAAATGTTACATTTTGCGATGCGACTGTTTTCCTCTCGTTGGGTACCTAAACTCTATATGCTTTAACTGTTCTGAATATCCGACAAAAATGCATGGTTCCGACCGCGCTTGAAATTTAGCTTTCCCTGAAGATGTGTCGAGAGTTGATCCTTTGCACCCAAATGCTCTAAAATAATCAATATTTTGTTTTTTTCCGAATAACACCTCATGCGCTTTTATTTCGTCCAAGCTTCTTGACGGACATCGATTTCGCACGTAATTCACTGTTGCTACAGCTTCTGCCCAAAAAGCAGGTGACAACTTCGATTCAGACATCATACACCAAGGCTATTTCTGCTAACGTCCGATTTTTCCTTTCAGCTACACTATTTCGCTCTGGTGTATTTCTGACGGTGAGCCTTCGCTTGATTTCGTTAAGTATAAGAAAATCATCAAATTCCGCATTACAATATTCGGCACCGTTATCTGAATGCACGTTTTTTATAAGCTTTTCGAACTGCTTTTCATTAGTACCTTGCACGCCTTAAAGGCTTTGAAAACGTCACTTTTTTTCTTTAAGAAGCGCACTTCACACCATCTCGTGTGATCGTCCACGAATACCGCGAAATATCTCGCCCCGACCAGCGACTCTACGCGCATGGTCTGCAAACGTCTGTGTGCACGATGTACAATGCTTCCTTCAGATTTCTTAGGGAAAGGGGTACGTATCATTTTTTTCGCAAGGCAGATCTCACATGGCGACATTTTTGTATTTCTGTCTAAATTTATCACCACTACCGTACCTCCCATCGCGATTTTATTCCAGTCCCTTTCGCTCAGGTGACCCATTTGGTGATGCCAAATCCTTAACTGGGATTTTTCACACTCCGTAGTGACCGTCGCGGCTGATTCTGGGGCTTCTCTAGCATAATTTAAGTCATTTAATCTATCCGCGATCCACGTCGTCTCACCCTTAGCATTTAACACGCGCGCGTTTTTCCGAGTGAAGAGTATGTCATAACCGTTATCCTTGATTTTGCGTACTGACAACAAATTCGATCTTAAATCCGTAACATGCAGTGCATTTTCAAGAATCAAAACTTCTTCACCGTCATTGTCCGACACGTCAACTTGTATGGTTCCTTTCGCCTAATTTTTGTTAAATCACAATTCGCGAGATTCACTGAGCGACTTTCCAGAACGGAAATTTTCGCAAACTTTTTTTCATATTTGCACATGTATGAAGTGCACCCACTGTCCAGACACCACTTCGCTTCGGTTCGCACAAAGTGATCCCCACCTTTAGCGCGCACGCGTTTTTCGGTTCATCAGTGGTTGTAAGATGACAGATTTCTTTTGCATTCCCTGCCCTTTTCACATTATTTGATTGTTTTTCTTTACACTCACTCGCTTTGTCACCTGCCTTCCTGCATCGATGGCACCTATATTTGAATGGTTTCTGTGACCTAGCAGGTCGACCATCCCCTCAACCCGTTTCTTGACCCTTGGAATCTCTAGGCTCACTGTCAGTACGCTTTCATCAGTTTCACGCACTTTACTTTTTTGAGCGTCGCTTTCTTCGATAGTTTTGGTCTTCAACATTTCGGGTCTACGAAGTTCATCGCGTGATTCGATGGCACAACGAAATTTTTCATAGCTTCCCAGCAAACTATACAGTAACAAAATTTCTAGGCGATCTTTATTGATTCCGATATCCATTTCCTGCAATCTGTCAACTGCGTAGAAAAATCCTGCTATGTGGTCGCGCACATCTTCCCCTTCCTGCATTATGATGCCATTTACCTATTTCCAAGTCTTGTTTTGGATCAGTAAAAACTTCATTTGCACTTTCCAGGTATCGTAATCTTTTTTCCCTAGTGCTTCGACGCGCACCGAGTGCGTGCTATTCATTTTCGCAAAGAGTTTCGAAAAGATCACGCATATCCTCGAACACTGCGCTTCACCGACGCTAAAAAGCTTTCACTTCAGTGATCACTTTTTGTGCACTTAGTCATTTTTTCTATCGCTAATCTCTTTTTCTAATCTCTAATCCCGTAACACGAATCCGAGCCCATAACCTTTGGAGGATATGTGAAACGCGGAAAGTGAATAATAAACAAGGCGATGTGTTTAACACAAACTATTTGACTTTATTGACACAATGATGAATATTTGGGGACTGTTCCAGCAGTATTTTTATTTTTCTGAAATTTTATTCTCCGGGCATTTTCAATTTCGATAATTTTATTATGTCGGAAACTTTATTTTTCGGGATTTTTCAGTCGTTTCTCAAGAATTTTTTTACTTGGGAATTTTCCAATTAGGTATTTTTATTTTTCAGCAATTTTATTATTCGCGAATGTGAATTTTCGGGAAATTTAAAATCGGTATTTTTGTTTTTCGGAACTTTTATTATTCGTGAATTTAATTATTCGAACATTTTCCATTTCGATAATTTTATTGTGTCGGAAATTTTATTTTTTGGGATTTTTCAGTCGTTCCTCGAGAATTTTATTATTTGGAAATTTTCCATTTCGGTAATTTTGTTTTTCGGCAATTTTATTAGGCGGGAAATTTCCAATTCGGTATTTTCATTTTTGGACAATTTTATTATTCGCGAACTTTAATATTCGGAAATTTTTCAATTCGGTAATTTTATTATTAGCGAATTTTAATTTGCGGGTATTTGCCAAATCGGTATTTTTATTTTTCGGAAACTTTATTATTCGTGAATTTTATTATTGGGCATTTTCCATTTCGATAATTTTATGGTGTCAGAAATTTCATTTTTTGGAATTTTTCAGTCGTACCTTGAGGATCTTATTATTTGGGAATTTAATAATTAGGTATTTTTATTTTTCGGCAATTTTATTATTCGCGAATGTGAATTTTCGGGAATTTTATAATTGAGTATTTTTATTTTTCTGAAACTTCATTATTCGTGAATTTTATTATTCGGGCATTTTCAATTAGGAGAATTTTATAGTGGTGGTCAACTCCACACATTTAATTCATCGCATGACACATAATAACTCTGCACGATAATTCTTTTACATTGTAAATTTCGTCATCTCATAAGTCTACACATTAAAACTGTGCACATTATATTCCACTGCTAAGCTTATAGAAAATATTATTTTTATCAGTTTATTAAATATAATAATTTATAAATAATAATTAGTTTAATTTTAAATTATAAGTTTATAAGAAAACTGTCTATAATAATATATAAATAATAATATTCGCAGGAGGACTTCTATTTCCGGTATGAAAGTGTAAAGTAGCGGGAATTGTGGTTGCTGAGAGTTTCGATAATTGTGGTGAAATTTGAGGTGA
>JAAAKG020031357.1:0-19590 GCA_010014905.2 Druon quercuslanigerum
ACTGTACTAAGTCCGAAACGTCGCCAATTTAAAAATTAAAACTATTGTCTCTCATTCTTGGACCTTATAAACCGGAAGCTATTTATAATGATAATAATTTTTAAGTTGAAAATTGATCCTTTTGGTTGAAAATTATTCTTCATGATTGCAAAATGTTTGTTTTTCTGCAAATAACGATTCTTGATTAAAAAATCATCTTTTTGGTCAGGCATTTAACTACTTGTTTGAAACTTTAACAACATTGTTAAAAAATGACTTTGTGCTTTAATATTCATTCTTTTAGTTGAAAATAATTCTCTTTAGTAAAAAATTCAACTACTCTCTTAAAACTTAATTTTTCATGTTCAAAATTAATTTATTTAATTAAAAATTCATCTACTCCCTCTTTGCTTGAAAACTGACATTTTTTGTCAGCAAATCCAATAAATTGAATGATTAAAAATAACAGAGATTTAATCAGTGACGAACTGAGATGATTTGACTGATTTGACAGTCGGCGAATCCGGGTTAATTGAATCAATGAAAATTAATCTTGACTCAGTGACTTTTGACTGAATCAAATGTAAAGGGTAGAATGTAGATAACGGCTTTTAATAGAGAAAGAAATCCAATTATTTTTCTTGGAAAGGAGTGCCTGATTGTAGTGGGAAAATGCAAAATTGAGGAAGAAGGTGGAAGTGGCTAATTACATGAGTGGCGAGACCCTCGGTTGGGTTGTGCGAATATTGTTTAAAGTCTAGACACAATGTTCGACCCCCGAATTAGTCAGGTACGAGAATGAGCGGGTCGCTTGCTGTTCCCCGGTAATTAACGAAATTAGTCGTAATTAGAGTGCTTCGAAGACGGCGTTCAGAGAGAGAAGATTTGGAAAGACACTTGTGAAAGAAGGACACCCTCCAGTGTGTTTATGTCCGCTAATGACTAACCACCGACTAAAAATACCTATTCGCGCGGGGAGTGGTATCCTTCAAATTTCCAGAGATTAGTACTCGAACTCGACCAAAGAGGACGTTACACTTATCATTTTCTTGGATCAGTCTGATTCAACATTTTTCTAGCAATCATCAAATATATCCTCAATTTCTTCTTTAGTATTTTTTATTTTTTAAAATGAGCCTGTTGAGCGGGCACAGTCTCATTAACGTTTGGGCGCCCCCATGGGGTGCACACCTGTTGGTTCTCTCTCCGCGCTCGGTCATTGTACATCCTCAACGTTTCTGCATATGGCTTTTAAAATTAAGGGCAAACTATCGAAAAATGAAATTTAGTGAATTCTCTTTTGTTAAAGCTCTTTTGTCTTTAACGAACATATTCTCATCGCGTGTCTAATGAGGAAAAAAGATGAGAGCGAATTTTCGGATATAATTCAAAGTCTACTTTGTTATTCAATATTTTATTGTACCTCATGTGTTTTTGTCCAACTATTTAATTTGTTGACTTTTGTTGTTTTGGGTGAACAGCTTTCGTGGTTTTATTTTATTCTTATCTTTAAATTGTTCTTTAGTATTTTTTTATTTTAAAAAAGAGAAACACCTGTCAAATCAAAAAGGAGTTTCAACCAAAAGATGAATTTCCATCTAAATAGTTCAACTTTCAACAAAAATAGTTGCATTTTTTACTAAAAAGAATATTAATTTTCTACCAAAATAGATGAATTTCAAAAGAAAAAAACACTAGTTTTTAAAAAAATATTAAAATTTGCAACCAATGTGCTGAATTTTTAACTGAATAATTTAAGTTTCTACAAAATAGCTGAATTTTTTTTTCAAAAACTCTAGTTTCCAACCTACGATGATGAATTCTTAATCGAAAATTGCATAGTTGATATTTCAACCAAAAAAGAATAATTTTCCTGCCACAGAAATCAAAAAAGATTTTCTATTTCTACTAGAAAACACGAATTTTCATATAAAAAATTAATATTTAACAAACCAAAAAACGAGTCTAAAAAATAGTCCAATTTTCAGCTAATAGAGATGAAATGTCAACTAAAACGATTAATTTTCTTACAAAAAAAAAAGATTTTTTATCTACTACAAACTAGTCAATAAGGAAAAAAAAGCTTATTAAAAAATTATGAAATTTGCAAGCCAAAAGGCAAATTTTGTGTCAAACAGTTAAATTATTACCCCAAAATTATAATTTTTTAACTAAAAAAATTTTTTTTACTAAACTGTTAAACTTTTCATAAAAAAAAGCGGAAAATTCAAACCAAGAAGTTTAGCTTTCTATAAAAAAAGATTAATTTTCCTATATAAAAGTTGAATTTCCAACAAAAACGGAAGTTACATTATTAGTTAATAAATTTAATATGAAACAAAAAACATGTAAGTTTTCCTAAATCTTTTTTTTATTTTAGTAAAATTAGCAAAATTAACAAAAATGCCTTAAAATATTCCAGCTTATTTTTTTGAAAATTTTTAGAATCCTACAAAATTTTTCAAAATGTTCTTTAAAAGTTAATTTTTTGATCCAAATTAATAAGTACTTTTTCCAAAGTCTTAAGAACCCAATCTCGAAAGCTCTCAAAATTCATAAAAAAATCTTGTTTTTTTAAATCTTCAGAAATCTACGTTTAAGAAAAATGTTCGAAGTTTTCACAAGTTTTAAATTATTTCCGAACCCTTAAAAATTTCTAAAATTCTGTTTTAAAATTTTAAGAAATTTTTTGATATTTAAAAAAAAACGATTTTTTCAATTTTCTTTAAAAATATATGTTTTAAAAGAATTTTTTTATAGTTTTTCCAGGAATCTTAAGAATATATGTTTTTGATTCTCTTAAAATCTTTCAAAATTCTGAAAAGCTTATTTTTTCTTAGTAAATATTTCGAATCTTTTTTGTTTATTTGTCTAAAAAAATCCGAAATATCTGAAATGATTATTTTTTATTAAAAAAATGTAAAAACAATATTTTTATAGATTACTGGCATGCTAAATGTATTTTTTTATATTGATCCTCTGCAAAAATGAAAATTTTTGCTTAAAAAATGTAAAATAATTATTTGTTTTTCTATGGGGTCTCTATAGTTAGTATAAAATCATATAATAGAAATTAATCGTCTTTCATAAGCAGTTTAATTTAATATAATTTTATTAAATAATTCTCTGAAAATCTTGAATTATGTAAATAAGATCAACGTTCCATATAAATAATTTTTTATACTTATGCTCAAAGTTATGAGATAATGACGGTTACAATTTAACACTAAAATTTGAAAAATTTCCCCTAAAACTCTAATAAGACGAAAATATCTCATAAATTCCTCACAGGTCTGGAAAAGTCGAGAACAACTGAGTTCAGAAGTTTGAGGCAATAATAATTGCCTGGGTATAATAAATAATTAAAATAGGAGTGGTCAAGGGCTATACCTGAATTTCTTAAATTTAACAATGGTCATAAATAAAGACAATAATGAAATTGCCCCTGGCCTTAAAATATAATATTTCAAATTAATTTCGTGCACATGTCATAATTCAAAATACAATTTGATGTAATAAATATTGAGCTAAAACAAAAATTCAAAATTATAAATTTCAATCAGACAAAAGCGACTGATTCGAAGACGATTTTGACTGATTCAAAAAATTCGGATTCGGGGATTGAAAAATTACTCCAAAGAGAATTTGCAACATAAATATCAATTTTTAAGAAAAAATGGCGCAATTATATTTTTGACAAAAAATTAAGAATTTGTACCAAGATAGTTCCATCTCCAACCAAATATTTTAATTTTCAACCAATGCTGATTTAGTTTTATTTCTAAATACCAAAATAAATTTTCAAACAATTTTTTTTTTTTTTTTTGAAAATAGTTAAATCTCTAACCGATCCGTTGAATTTTTATTTTTAAAAAAGATTAATTTTCTACAAAAAAAAAACGAATTTTCAATAAAATACACTATACATTTTCCTTGCATTGTGATTTCTTCGTCATTATATTCAGTATTTATTTATTGATTATAATTGAAAGGAAATCAAGAAATTGTTCAGAAAAATAGGAAAATAAATTCTTTTAATTGAAACTTTAAGTTTCTAATTCCTAACATTTTAAGTGAAAATATCGGCTTTTCAACAAATTCGCAATTTTCAATCAAGCAATAGAATTTTTAAATAAAACTGCAATAGTTTCATTTTTAGTTAAAAGAACAATTTCCCTCTGGCTTGAAAATTTATAATGTTTTATTGAAAATGGAAATATACTTGCACACAAAATTAAATTATTTGATTACAAATTTAAACTTTCTTGAAAATGAAACTATTTGTTTTGTAAAATGTATATGGTTTGGTGAAACCCAATGAATTTTGGAAAAAAAATTACTTTATTTTTTTAAACATTTTTCTTTAGGTAGAAAATTAATCTAGTAGTTAAAAAAATTATCTTCGTTGGTTTAGGATTCAACTATTTTATTAAAATTTCTTCTTTCTGCTGAAAATTCATATTTTTGCCTGGAAAATCCATCTAATTGCTTAAAAGTTAAATTACTTTCCTAATAATTAATTTTTGTGTTTAAAAATTCATCTTGTCTAAAAAAATTTAATCTTCTTTATTAAGAAATTATCTTTTGGAATGAATATTGACATTTTTTGTAAAAAATTTATCTTTTTGGTTCAAAATTTATCTATTTGGTTGAAAATTCGTTTTTTGTTGTTGTTAAATTAATTTTTTAAACAAAGAATTTTAGTTTTCCATGTTTCGTTAAAAGTCTGAAATTATTCTATTTTACTTGAAGATTTTTGAAATAACTATTTATTTGAAAATTAACTTTTTTGTTTAAAAATCAACTAATTTTTCAACTACTTTGTTAGAAATTAATTTCTATGTGATTCATCTCTTTGGTTTTATATTTAAATTGTTGGTAGAAAATTCGTTTTTTATAGCAAATTTTCTTTTATCAGAAAATTTAGCTATTCCATTTTTGGTTTGTAATTTACCTTTGATAAAAATCAAATTAATAATGTTGTTTTCAATAAAACTCAATCTTTGTGCTGGCGGTTATCTTTTTTATTAAAAATTGTATTAATTAATTTCAAATTCTACAGTTTTTTTTCAGAAGCTGAACATTTCAATTTTTTGGGGAATGAACCTTTTTGTTGAAAGTTAATATTTTGTTGTTGGAAATTAAACTAAAATCTTTCTTGATGGAAAAATCGATCATTTCGTTGAAATTTGTATTTTTTTGTAGAATAAAATTTTTTATATATATTGATTGGAAATGCATCTTTGTAGGTTGAAAATTTAACTATTTTCATAAATAGTTATTTTAATAAAAATTCTTCTTTCTGCAGAAAATTCGTATTTTTTCCTTGAAAACTCATCTAATTGGTTAAAAGTTAAATTACTTTGCTAATAATTAATTTTTGTGTTAAAAATTCATCTTATTTTTAGAAAATGAATTTTCTTCATTAGGAAATTATCTTTTCGGATAAATGTTAAAATTTTTTCTAACAAATTTATTTGTTTTGTAAAAGATTCACCACTTTCGTCAAAAATGTATCTATTTGGTAGAAAATTCGTTTTATTTTAATTTATTTAGATATTTTAATTACCTATTTATTTAAAAACTAACTTTAAAAAAAAAAATCAACTAATTTTTAAACTAGTTTATCAGAAATTAATTTTTATATTATTCAGCTCTTTGCTTGTATATTTAAATTTTTTGTAGAAAATTCGTTTCTTTAGCAAATTTTGTTTAATCTGAAAGTTTAGCTATTCCATTTTTGGTTTGTAATTTACCTTTGATAAGTTAAAAATTCAATTTTTTGTTGTAAGATTCGTTTGCTTTGTTGAAAATTCGTCTGATTATAAAAGTAATCTTGTTAGCTTATAAATCATCTTTTTGTTTTAGGATTCATTTATTTGGTTCATAATGATTTTTTTCTGGTAGAACACAAATGGGTGAAAATTCTTTTTTTTTCAATGAAAATTATATTTTTAAACTGAAAGTTTGAAATTTCTATTTTAAGTTCAAAATATATCGTTTTTAGTTGAAAATCAAATTATGTAGTTTAATAATGTTATTTTCAATAACACTCCATCTTTGTGCTAATGGTTATATTTTTTATTAAAAATTTCATTAAAAATTGTATTACAAATTTTATTAATTGATTTAAAATTCTGCAGTTTTGTTCAGAAGCTGAACATTCCAATTTTTTATAGAAATATACCTTTTTATTGAAAATTCATATTTTGTTATTGCAAATTGAACAAAATCTTTCTTGAATAAAAAAATCGATTATTTCGTTAAAAATCGTGTATTTTTTAGAATAAAATTTTTTTATATATATTGATTGGAAATGCATCTTTGTAGATTGAAAATTGAACTATTTTCCTAAACTCAATTCATTTTTTAGGATAAAAAGGTCATCTTTGTTTTTTTTTTTAATCATCTCTCATGGTTAAATATGATTTTTTTTTTAAATTCAGCTTTTCGGGATAAAACTTAAAAATTCAACTATCTCGTTTGAATTTTTCATTTGAATGTTTAATTACCAAAATAAATTTTCAAACAAAATAAACAAAAATAATTTTTTTCAAAATAGTTAAATCTCCAACCAATCCGATGAATTTGTATTAAAAAAGATTAGTTTTCTATCAAAAAGACGAATTTTCAATAAAATACATACATTTTTCTTGCATTGTGATTTCTTCGTCATTATGTTCAAATAATTGAATTTTTAAATGATACTAAAATAGTTTTATTTTCAGGTAAAAGAATAATTTTTCTCTGGCTTAAAAATTCATAATCTTTGATTGAAAATGAAACTACTTTGCTAGAAATTCGTTTTTGTTTTATTATCTACTAAAAAGTAATCTTTTTAGCCTGAGAATGTGTTTTTTTTCATTTTTAGTTAAAAATTGTTGTATAAGTTTAAAATTCAACTATTTGGTTTACAAAATGTATGTGGTTTGTTAAAACTCAATGCATTTTGTAGAAAATTACTGTATTTTTAAAAACATTTTTCTTTAGGTAAAAAATTAACCTTCTTAGTACAAAAATATCTTTTTCGGTTGAGATTTCAAATATTTTATTAAAAATTCTACTTTTGCTGAAAATTCGTTTTTTTTTGCCTAGAAAACTCAACTAATTGGTTTAAAGTTAAATTACTTTCCTAAAAATTAATTTTTTGTTAAAAATTCATCTTCTTATCAGAATTTTGTTTGCAAAAGATTCAACAGTTTCGTCAAAATACATCTTTCTTGTTCAAAACTCATCTATTTGGTTGAAGATTCGTTTTTTGTTGTTGCTGAATTAATTTTTTTAACTAAAATATTAGTATTCCATTTTTTGGTTCAAAGTCTGAAATTAATCTATTTTAGTTGAAGATATTTGAATGCACTGTTTATTTGAAAATTAACTTTTTTGTTCCAAAATCCACTAATTTTTAAACTACTTCATTAGAAATTAATTTCTATCTGATTCATCTCTTTGGTTTTATATTTAAATTTTTTGTAGAAAATTATTTTTTTTACCAATTTTTTTTTTGATCTGAAAATTTAGCTATTCCATTTTTGGTTTGAAATTTACCTTTGATAAGTTAAAAATTCAATTATTTGTTGTGAAATTCGTTTGTTTTGTGAAAAATTCATCTGATTATAAAAATTATTCTTTTTAGTTTATAATTCATCTTTTTGTTTTAGGATTCAAATATTAGGTTCAAAACGATTTTTTTCTGGTAGAACAAAAATTTAGTTTAATAATGTTGTTTTTAATAAAACTCGATCTTTGTTCTGGCGGTTATATTTTTTATTAAAAATTTCATTAAAAATTGTATTCAAAATTTTATTAATTGATTTAAAATTCTACAGTTTTGTTCGCAAGCTGAAAATTCCATTTTTTTATGGAAATGTACTTTTTTGTTAAAAATTAATATTTTGTTGTTGGAAATTAAAGTAAAACCTTTCTAGATTGAAAAATCGATTATTTCGTTGAAATTTGTGTTTTTTTATAATTAAAATTTTTTCATATATTGACTGGAAATGCATCTTTATAGGTTAAAAAATTTAACTATTTTATTAAATAGTTATTTTATTAAAAATTATTTTTTTTTTGCTGAAAATTCGTATTTTTTCCTGGGAAACTCAACTAATTGGTAGAAAGTTAAATTACTTACTTAATAATTAATTTTTGTGTTAAAAATTGATCTTGTTTTTAGAAAATTAATCTTCTTCATTAGAAAATTATCTTTTGGGATAAATGCTGAAATTTTTTCAAAAAAATTTATTTATTTTGTAAAAGATTCACCACTTTCGTCAAAAATTTATCTATTTAGTTGAAAATTCGTTTTTTTAAATTTATTTAGATATTTTAATTAACTATTTATTTGAAAATTAACTTTTTTTGTTAAAAAATCAACTAATTTTTAAACTACTTTATTAGAAATGAATTTCTATCTGATTCATCTCTTTGGTTTTATATTTACATTTTTTGTAGAAAATTCGTGTTTTTAGCTAATTTTTTTTTATCTGAAAATTTAGCTATTCCATTTTTGGTTTGTAATTTATCTTTGATAAGTTAAAAATTTACTTATTTGTTGTAAGATTCATTTGTTTTGTTTAAAATTCGTCTGATTATAAAATTAATCCTGTTAGCCTTGTTTTAGGATTCAAATATTTCGTTCAAAATGACTTTTTTATGATAGAACACAAATGGGTGAAAATTTTTATTTTTTTTTCATTGAAAATAATTTTTTTAACTGAAAGTTTGACGATTCTATTTTTACCTTAAAAGATATCGTTTTTAGTTGAAAATTAAATTATTTAGTTTAATAATGTTGTTTTCAATAACACTCGAGCTTTGTGCTGGTGGTTATATTTTTTATTAAAACTTTTATTAAAAATTGTATTACAAATTTTATTATTTGACCTAAAATTCTAAAGTTTTGTTCAGAAGCGAAACATTCCATTTTTTTATGGAAATGTACTTTTTTGATTAAAAAAGCGATAATTTTGTTAAAATTTATGGTTTTTTTTTTAGAATCAAGATTTTTTATTAATATTGATTGGAAATGCATCTTTGTAAAGTGAAAATTTAACTATTTTCCTAAATTCACATTTTTTGGTCGAAAATTCACCTGTTTTTGTTGAAAATTTGTGCATTTGGATTCAAAAAATCATTTTTTATGATAGAAAAGTCATCTTTCTTGTTTAAAAAATCATCTCTCTTGGTTGAAAATAAATTTTTTTTTTTAATTCAACTTTTCGGCTTAAAACATAGAAAGACAACTGTCTCGTTCAAAACACGGATTTACATTTTATTTTTGGATCAGGGATGTTTCACATTCAACAAAACTTATCTAGTATGTACTAGTATTCAGTATGTGTGATTCTCCTCAATATATTTATTAAATTATTGTTTCTTTTTTTAGGTTTTTTTTTTGTTTGGCGTTGAATCTATTTTAATATGTTTGTACAAGAACTTGAAACAAATCACTTCCTGTAAAAGTGATAAGATGCATAATTATGTAAAGTTACACAAGTATCCTTTTTTGGGCTTATGTTTTTGAAAAATAATTATTATTCCTGTGTGGAAAATGCACATTATTTAATGGGTACTAGTATTCACCATGAATCTCCCCCATAATAAAAATTTATATACTGTTTCTTTTTGGTTTGGTGTTGCAACCTGGATGACAGGTACCACCGTTAAATACAAGATAATGCGAATGTTCTCACAATAGGAATTACATGAATCTATTCTAACATTTTTGTACAAGAAGTCGAAGCAAATTACTTCTTGTAAAAATGGTCTGAGTGGACAATTACTTTTAGAGTTGACCCAGAAGCCAAATTTAAAGATTTATTTAATTACTATTTATTTATTTTTATTTTTTGAGGTTTGTTTTTGGTTTGGTGTCGCATAACAAGTGTCACAGGTGGACACGAAAAATGCATAAAATATCCCCCTATTCGTGTCGAGGATCCCTAAAGCCTAAAATGTACCGATCTCGACCCCAGGCTGTTTCAGTGGACCATTGGTCGCTTGGAACACCTGCCCAGGTTGACTGGTCCCAAGGTCCGAAATTTTGCCGGAAACTGGCAGGACAATCCACCACCCGCCACCGAGTGACCATTGTCCACCGGTTATTCCGTCAACTATGGTGTTCTCTGACTGTATAGTAATTTCATGGCATTATTATTCGTCCCTTGGAAAACAGGTAACTTGGCCCATCTGAATTCTATTCTAGAGTTCTAGAATCTAGACAAAGGTGGATGGTGTTAGTTTACAGTGCTAGGTCCATGAAAACAATTAAGGGATGCAACACTCCTTCTTTGGTTCATCCTAAGTTTTATGAATATCTTCTAAGAACCTGAGCAGGAAAAGTTACTTTTCAGGCAAATTTCCATTGCTACGTGCCTCGTGCGGCTTTCTGCAGCTTAAGATTATTAGGTGCTTGTCAGGTAAAGGACAAAAACAAATGATACCCGTTAAATAGGAACCTGAAATATAAATTTCAGGATTTTATTGGATAAATGAGAGGAAAGCTGTCCTTTAAGTTAAGGACAGACAAGGCCAACCTGGGTGTTTGCAGTAAT
Source organism: Druon quercuslanigerum (assembly GCA_010014905.2). NCBI lineage: Eukaryota > Metazoa > Arthropoda > Insecta > Hymenoptera > Cynipidae > Druon > Druon quercuslanigerum. The sequence continues at coordinate 10,536 of JAAAKG020031357.1, forward strand.
TTACTAATTTCACCAATTTCCTGGCTACCTAAACAAATTTGGACAACCTGCTAAGGATGTAATATACTATAACTGTATGGACAGTCAATCTCTAAATTTATCATTTCATCAAATTTTGCAATTATATGGAAATCGGCCACGATTGGCTCGGTATGGTGTTCGGATCCAGACACCTGTTCTATTTTTTATTTCATTATGCGAATCCGTACACTTTTGTTAAACCTGAAACAAATTTAATAGCAGATAAAAATTAAAGATAAATAAAGATATAAAAGATAAATGAATTTTAAAATAAATAGTTCATTTTTTAAGCCGAAAATCAAGCTAGGAAAATAAGAATTTTTTCAGGACAGTTCAATTTTCAAGAAAATGTTCATTTTTAACCGAGAAACATAGATTTCTAAACCACCAAACATTTTTTGTCAAAGCTGAAAGAGATTTTTTCAAATAAAAAAAAAAACAGGAATTTTTATAAAAATAATTAAATTTATAAAAAATTAATTTTTATTCGAACAGATGGATTTGCAACCTAGAAAGCTACATTTCCAACCAAATTAAAAAAATTTCAAACAAATAGGATTAATTTTTAATCGAAAACACTGGAATTTTTAACAAAATAGTTAAATTTTCAAGCCAAAAAGTCGAATTTTTTAAAAGACAGTTTCCTAAGCGATGGAATTTGATTTTACACTAAAAAATATTTTTTACCAAAAGTGATCAATTATTTTTTAATCAGAATCGTAAATCTTTTTAAAAATAATATTTTCACAAAAGAGTTGAATAATCAATTTAATTTTCATCAAAACAAAGTTTTATTTTCAAAACAATGTTTCAATTTTCTGCCAAGTTGATTTTTAAATACGAAAATGTTGTTTTCCAACAGAAAACTTAATTTTGAACCTCAGAATTTAAAAAGTTAATTTTAAAAGATCGTATTTTCAAATTCCCGGTTTAATTTAACTTTTTTTCGCTAATTTGAAATAATCACGGAAATTTAAATTTTTCGAAATTTTTCTATTTTTTCGCAATATTGATTGGTTTGGTTTTATATTAATTTTGTTTAGAAATCATTTAAACTATTTTTATTTTCATTAAACTCAATCACGCAGAATTGTAAAAAACATTTTTTTATTTATTTTAAAGAATCTTTCGAGAAATAAAAATCGCCATTTATAAACAATTTTAACTTAAATAATTATCTTAAAAACACATTTTTATTTTGGTAAAAAATTCTACCAAATTCTAAAAAATCTTCTTAGTTAAAAAATCATCATCTTCGGTTGAGGATTCAACTATTTTATTAAAAATTCTTCTTCCTGTTGAAAATTCGTATTTTTGCCTGAAAAACTCAACTAATTGGTTGAAAGTTAAATTACTTTCCTAATAATTAATCTTTCTGTTAAAGATTTATCTTGTTTTTATAAAATCAATCTTCTTCATTAAGAAATTATCTTTTGGGATAAATGTTGAAATTTTTTCTAAAAAATTTATTTCTTTTGTAAAAGATTCACCACTTTCATCAAAAATTTATCTTTCTGGTTCAAAATTCATCGATTTGGATGAAAATTGGTTTTTTGTTGTTTTTGAATTATTTTTTAGACTAAAAATTTTAGTATTCCATTTTTGGTCTAAAGTCTGAAATTAATCTATTTTGGTTGAAGATATTTGAATTAACTATTTATTTGAAATTTAAATATTTTGTTAAAAACTCAACTAATATTTAAACTAGTTTATTAGAAATTAATTTCTATCTGATTTAACTGTTTGGTTTTATATTTAAATTTTTTGTAGGAATTTTTTGTTTGTAATTTGACTTTGACCAGTTAAAAATTCAATTATTTGTTGTAAGATTCGTTTGTTTGGTTAACAATTAATCTGATTATAAAATTATTCTTTTTAGTTTATAATTCATCTTTTCGTTTTAGGATTCAAATATTTAGTTCAAAACGTTTTTTTTCTGGTAGAAGACAAATGGTTGAAAATTCTTTTTTTTTCATTGAAAATCATATTTTTAAACTGAAAGCTTAACGGTTCTATTTTTAGTTCAAAATATATCGTTTTTAGTAAAAAATTAAATTATTAATTAATTAATAAATAGTTTAATAATGTTGTTTTCAATAACACTCGATCTTTGTGCTGGCGGTTATATTTTTATTAAAAATTTCATTAAAAATTGTATAAAATATTTCTTGATTGAAAAATCGATTATTTCGTTAAAATTTGTGTTTTTTTTAGAATTAAAATCTTTTCATATATTGATTAACCTTTGTAGGTAAAAATATAACTATTTTCATAAATTCACATTTTTTGGTAGAATATTCACCTGTTTCTGTTGAAAATTTGTCCATTTGGATTGAAAATTCATTTTTTATGATAGAAAAGTTGATAGAAAATATTTTTTTAATTATTTTAAAGAATCTTTCAAGAAATAAAATCCGCGACTTATAAAAAATTTTAACTTAAATAATTATCTTTAAAGCACTGGAAGTTCTCTTCAAAAATGCGCCGCAATTAAAATTTGGTCGATTTTCTTATATTTTATAAATCATAACTTATAAATCTTTACTTTACAATCCTCCAAATTTTTTAATTGAAAAAACTGCAAATTTATACCACGATGAAGTAATACAAAATTTTTTATTGAAAATTTTAATTTACAAAATATAATTAGGTATTTTATATTTATTTTTATATAGCTAAATAAAATACAAATAATCAACGTTCAAAGTATAGAATATTAAAGATATAAATAAACTTTGCTATTTTATTATAAATTATTTTTAAAAAACTACTTATCAGTACCCATCGTTTTTTTTTTTTTTTTTTTTTAAAACACACTTTCCAAAAAATTATTTATTTTTTTTTGCAGAGATTGAACCCCTCCCGAGCAATTTAAAATAAAAAATAAAAATTTTTCATGGACCCTTTCGAGTTGAATATTATTAATTTTTATAGTAGTCGTAACACAATAAGCTATTGCCAGCGGAAGGTCTGCCAAGGTAGTAAAAGTCCCTTAATAAAATTAGGAAGCTTTCAGTTTTCCCAAAATAATAAAATCTAAAACCTATAATTCTACAAACTGATGAGAAAGAAAATCTAAAATTTTAAAAAATCTGTTTTTTATTATTTGAGAAGTTCACTGGAAAAAAATGATGTTTGAGGACAATTTATGAGTTGACAACATAATTACAGAACCCTCTGTGCAAATTATGCCATTTAACCTTCGAAGAATGTTTCGAAAGAGAAAATAAATTAAGAACACATGGTGCTGGAAAAAGTTGAGTTTAAGTGCTTTGTAACAATTTGAGTCAATTGTGTCCGAAAGGTAAGGGAAAATTGCCCGCCAATTAACGCCAGGTATTTACTAATTATAAATTACAATAATTTTTAAATAGAAGCAGATATATTCTGAAAAACTGGTAACTTCGAAATTAAAAGAATCGATTTTCAAAATAATGTATTTACAATAAAATTTAATAATAATAAGCAGAAATTAAAAAAATGCAAATAAAAAATATTTTTTTTAAGCCCAGGGGGAAACTACTTCTGGTAATATTTTCTATGTTTTCAAAAAAACAATTTTCAGCTTAAAAATTAAATTTTTACGAAAAATTAATATTTTTCAACAAAGGAGTGATAAATTTCAGTAGAAATTATGAATCATCAGATGGATCAGTTAAATTTTCAGTAAACAAATTTAATGAAAAAAAAAAACAATTTTATTATGGTTTTTGTTTAAAAATTTTAAAATAACTAATTAATTAGAACAAAAATTACAATTCTTTAACAAAAAAGGTAAATTTAAAAAAAAGAGATAAATTTCTAACTAAAATAAAGAATCTTCATAAATAAATTTTCCACGAAGAATAATTTTTAACCAAGAGAGATGAATTCTTAAGAAAAAATGGAATAGATGACATTTCAACCAAAACGGATATTTTTGACCAAAATTGTTTAATTTTTATTAAAGAAATTCATTTGTATCCACATTTTTGCATTTTCAACTAAAACGTTACTTCTCAACCAAATAGTTGAACTTTCAGCTCAGAAGATTAATTTTCAACGGGAAAAAAATATTTTCAACCAAATATATAATAAATTTGTCATCAAAAATGGGATGGTTACATTTTCAGTTTCAAAAATAAAATTTCAAAACAAAAAAAACATTTTTCAACAAAATAGTTAAATTTCAACCATGAAGATAAATTTTCAACTAAAATTATGAATCTTCTACTGAAGAAGATGAATTTTCAGTAAAAGAAAAATTAGCAACTGAAACAATGATTTTTCAACAGGTTTTTATGTTTTCAACAAAAGTGACAAATTTTCAATGAAAATTATGAATCTTCAACTGGAATAGTAAAAATTTAAAAAACAAATGAATTTTAAACAAAACGAAAACAATTTACCAACAAAATATTAAAAATTTCGAATAAAAAAGATAAATTTTCGACTCGAAATTCTATGTTTTCAACAAACGCGACAAATTTTCAATCAAAATTACGAATCTTCAACTGGAATAGTGAACATTTCAAAAACAAACGAATTTTCAATGAAACAAGAACAATTTTCAAACAAAATATTAAAATTTTCGAATAAAAAAGATAAATTCTCGACTGAAAATCAAATAGATAAATTTTCAGCTTCAAAATTAAATTTTTAGAAAAAATAAATATTTTTCAACAAAGAAGTTAATTTTTCAAAAAAAGAGATGAATTTTAGTAGAAATAATGAATCATCAAATGGATTAGTTAAATTTTCAGTAAACAAATTTAAAAAAAAAAAATTGTTGTGGTTTTTGTTTAGAATTTTAAAGATAAATAAATATATTAATTAATTAGAATAAAAAATAACAATTCTTCAACAAAAAAAGGTGAATTTTAAAACAAAGGGATAAATTTCCAACTTAAATAAAGAATCTTCATAAACAAATTTTCAACGAAGAATAATTTTTAACCAAGAGAGATGAATTCTTAAAAAAAAATTTAATATATGATATTGAATTTTCAACTAACACGTTACTTTTCAAACAATTACTTAAATGTTTAGCCCAGAAGATTAATTTTCCACGGAAAAAAAATATTTTCAAAAAAATATATAATAAATTTGTCATCAAAAATGGGATGGTTACGTTTTCAGTTCAAAAATCAAATTAGAAAAAAAAAAAAACGATTTTGCAACAAAATAGTTAATTTTTGAACCATAAATATAAATATTTAACTAAAATTATGAATCTTCTACTGGAGAAGATGAATTTTCAGTTAAAAAAAATTGAAAACCAAAAAACAACGATTTTTCAAAAAATTTTCAACCAATAAGAGAAATTTCGACACCTAAAATAAAGAAAAATTTTCAACAAGAAATGTAATAGTTGATATTTTAACCAAAAAATGCATTATCAACAAAATAGAAAGGCCTCAAGCAAAAAGTAAAAAAAAATAATAATTTTCAGGAAAAAACTTGACCCTTCAACCAAAACGGATACTTTTGAAAAAAATTGTTCAAATTTCAACAGAGCGGGTTCTTTTTTAACCAAACAGTTGAATTTTCCATCAAAAATGTACATTTTGAACAAAAAAATTAATTTTTAACAAAATAGCTGAATTATTAGACAAGAAGATTAAGTTTCTATAAGAAAGAATACTTCAACAAAATAAATGATAAATTTTCCACACAAAAAAATAAGTGAATAAATTTTGAATTTAAAAACTAAATTTCCATCGGTCGAGAAAAACTTTCGTTAATATAACATTCATTTTTATTTTTTGTAATTGATTCAAAAATTATGTGATTTAAAAAAATGAATTTTGATTCCAATGAAATTTCTTCTTTAATTAAAATGATTTTCTTAATTTTAAAGCTTTTTTTTGCTAAGCAAATAAAATTATTAAGAAACAGTTTCTTTAATTCAAGACAAATATTTTTAAACGAGTCTTAGTACAGGTTTCAGATCTACTATATTATTAAAAAAATTAAATTAAAAAAATTGCAAAATTTTGAAAAAATAATTAATGAATCCAAATTTCATGAACTTTGTCCAAAATATTTATCTAACGGAGTTATGTTTAATATTTGGTACAAGCAAAAAATAATTTTTATCTGATTAATTTTTATTTGTATTTAATCTTAAATACTCTAATAAAATTATTATTTTTAGTTTTAAATACATTTAAGTAAAAAATTTAATAATATTTTTGATTAATTGTTAATTTTAAAAGAATACTGAACTTATGTGAAAAAAATCGTTCCGGGGTCAAGGGAGAGTGGCCCTGACCTACCCGAAGTTGCGTTCGCGATAAAACGAAAGGAGTGTGACGTCTCTGGTTCCACGCCAAGTCTCGCTATGACGTCGGAAACATCGCATAGAACTCTTGCCTCTTTAAAAATTATTTCGAAAGAAACAATTTTTGAATTTCTTTATAAAAAATGTTTCGATTTTCTTCATACGTCGGATGTTTGCGTAATTTAGTAAATTAATTGTTTGTACATTATTTTTTCATATCTTAGGAACTCCAAGATATGTTTAAAGGCTTATAAACTATAATTGAAGATAAGATTTAAAATATTGCACGCTCTAAATTTCAGAGGTCTAAATTTATTTCTGAACGAATTATCGTATTTCAAAGTAATAAATTATTTTTTGTACCTGATCGCACTAGCCGTCTCGATAAATTCTGAAGGTAGGCTATTTTCCTGTTTATATGTGTAACAATTTTTGGAAGCTAAAACCCACCGTTGAAATAAATGTGTGACATTTCGGAATCCAGCATGAAGTTACTAAATTAATAACCTTTTCTAATTTTTTGCAGATGATTTGTAGAATCAATTTCACTGATCACCGAGCTCGCGACTTGAGCCGACTAGAACTCGACGGAGCGACGCGACGCTTGGACATTTTTAGTCATAACTCAAAAACCCGTAAAGATTTTTTAATTGTCATCGGCTTATATTAAATACAAGATTTTAAAGATTGCTCCCTCTGAATTTAAGATGTCTAAATTACTTTTTAACCCAGTTATCATCTTTCAAAGTCATCTCTTATTTTTAGTATCGCTCACTCAGGCAGCTCCGTTCAGCTGGCACCTCCACAACGGAAAATCAATATTTTTTATATGGCATAATTTCGGGCTAATTTTGGACGGTAATGCCGATTTTTGGGCTCTATTATGTTTCTCAAAAATCAAAATTTTGGGTGTTGGTGCTGAGTGCTCGAGCAGCTGGCACCTCCAATGTATAAAAACATTAAAATTTTAAAATCCAATCCTACCTGATTTTTGGGCTATTTTCGGGCTCTAAAAAAAACAAAAAAAAACAAATTTGAAAAAACTACCCCTGTCATTATTAACCAACCCTCAAATTTGAAAATTAATTTTTTCAGAAAACAAGCTATACCAGAATTTCTGGCTATTTTCGGGCTCTTCAAATGCACAAAAATGAATTTCCAAAAATCAATCCCTAACGCTGACAACGACCTCTCGATTAAAAAAAAAAACTTTTTGGCAAAACAAACCATACCAGAATTTAGGGCTATTTTCGGGCTCTTCAAATACACAAAAATGAATTTCCCAAAATCAACCCCTATCACAGTCAACCACCCCTCCATTAAAAAAAATAATTTTTTGACAAAACAAAATACACCAGAATTGAGAGATATTTTCGTGCTCTTTAAATAAACAAAAATCAATTTCCCAAAATCAACCCCTAACACTGACTACCACCTCCCAATTTGGAAAAACACTATCAGGATAAAGCAAATTACACCATAATTACGGGCTCATTATGGGCTAATTTTGGGCGGTAATGCCGATTTTTAGGCTCTTTTATTTTTCTCAAAAATCAAAATTTTGCTAGCACCTCCAATGTATAAAAACATTAAAATTTTTAAATCCAATCCTACCTGATTTTTGGGCTATTTTCGGGCTCTTAAAATAACAAAAAACCAAATTCGAGAAAACAACCCCTATCAGTAATAACCAACCGACACCGAATTGAAAAGAAAGTCTGATTTTTATTGTGAATGATTGACAAACAGTGCATTAAAAATTTAAAAGTTAATTGTAAGTAATTTTAACAATTAAAATTTGTAATAATACTTACCATAAAACGTACCATGCTATTGAAATTTCTTCTATAATTTTTTAAAAAATGGGATACATACCAATATCTAAGACTCTAACTCTGCACTTTACAAATAAGGATTTTGTAAAATTTTATGGGTTTATTTTGGGAAATTGATTTTTGCGTATTTTAAGAGCCCAAAAATAGCCATAAATTCTGGTGTATTATGCTTTCTCAACAAATTATTTTTCAACATTGAGGGGTTGTTGTCTGTGATGGAGGTTGATTTTGGGAAATTCATTTTTGTGTATTTGAAGAGCCCGAAAATAGCCCTAAATTCTGGTATGGTTTGTTTTGTCAAAAAGTTATTTTTCAAAAGCGAGGGGCCGTTGTAAGCGTTAGGAGTTGATTTTCGGAAATTAATCTTTGTGTATTTGAAGAGCTCGGAAATAGCCCAAAATTCTGGTATAGCTTGTTTTCTGAAAAAATTAATTTTCAAATTTGAGGGTTGGCTAATAATGACAGGGGTTGTTTTCTCAAATTTCGTTTTTTGATATTTTAAAATCCTGAAAATAGCCCGAAAACCATGCAGGATTGGATTTTAAAGTTTTAATGTTTTTATATACTGGAGGTGCTAGCTGCTCGAGCACTCAGCACCTCCAACCAAAATTTTGAGTTTAGAGAAAAATAAAAGAGCCAAAAAATCGGCATTACCGCCCAAAATTAGCCCATAATTAGCCCGAAATTATGCCATATAAAAAATCTTGATTTTCCGTTGCGGAGATGCCAGCTGAATGGAGCTCACTCAGACGGTGTCTATAACTTCTGACCGTAGCATGCATGGAGTTCCTCAATAAATAATATATTTCTAAATATTTTCTACACTGTTAGAAAAATATGTACGAGCTTAAATACACATATGTGTGAAGCAAATATGCACTGCCGCTACTGAAATGTAGCATACGTTGGTTTAGTGAATTTAATATACATGTGTATT